>JAUJYV010001778.1:0-15556 GCA_033995625.1 Ophyiulus pilosus
GTTTAAAGATCATTCGGCGTATCCTGGTAAATCACCACCTCTAGAGCTTTTCACCAATTCTTTAAATAATTTTTTTTAAAATTTTTATGTAAGTATTCTGCATAATGTTTATCATGCCGCACTTTGTATGTTGATTTATAAACAAACGATTCTGCAGAAAAATTTATGCCATTTTCTATATGCATACATTCTGCAAAAATCTGACAGAGTAATTATGCAGCTAAAGCTTGCAGGTTTATAACAGGTAATACTGCATAAATATTTCTGCATAAATTGGACTGACAATATATTCTGCAGAATTTCTACAGAACATTTTCGTAAAAATAATCCCTGCCAAAATTTGCAACTTATAAGATGAGGGTCAGCTGTCACGCAACTGACGGACAGAAAATTTATCCAATTTTACTTCCATCGCCAAATGTGCATCAAACGAATTGATTCAATTTTGTTCAAAAATTATAGCACTAAACGCAAGTCAATGCCAAAACCCAGGATCGAACCAGGGAATTTAGATCTGCATTCTAACGCTCTCCCAACTGAGCTATTCCGGCTGTTGCAAACGTCTTCTCGAGCATTGCTCTTCAAAGTTTTTTAAACCACATAAGGGGTAATTCAGCAAAATATTAAGCACAGGTCAATGCCGAAACCCGGGATCGAACCAGGGACCTTCAGATCTACAGTCTAACGATATCCCAACTGAGCTATTCCGGCTGTCGCAAACGGCTTCTCCAGCATTAATTCCTCTTCAAAGTTTTTTAAACCACATAGGGGGTAATTCAGCAAAATATTAAGCACAGGTCAATGCCGAAACCCGGGATCGAACCAGGGATCTTCAGTCTAACGCTTTCCCAACTGAGCTATTCCGGCTGTTGCAAACGTCTTCTCCAGCAATGTTCTTCAAAGTTTTTATAAACCACATAGTGGCATATTTAGTTTAAAGATTAAATGCAAGACAATGCCGAGAGCCGGCAATTTTTATCGAAAAATATATTTGAAAATATATAAATATAATTAGGTGAAGTTTCTGGGATGTAAAAGTGCATTGTCCGGAAATTACTAAGCTTTATCTTCGTTCTGCATTTTCAACTGAACATTTCATAAAAAACCACTTATTATATTCTGGATGAAAAAGTCATTTATTGTTTTATAACAATTTTTTACGTGATGTTTACTTGGTTTTTTTTCTATTGGAAGCAGCTTAGAGGTTTGCTTTTCAGGATTAATTTCTCAGATTGCCAGATTGCAAAATTTTAATGGGATTCCTGCTGTGTTTTTTTACCTTTTCCCCGCTTCCATACCATAAAGAGAAACCAGTTGAGAAAAGCTTGGCTGAATATGGTCAGGTGAAGCAATTTTTGCACCTGAGTGTTGGGCTGAAAATGACCAATGAGAGGTGAGAGAGGGCGCTGCGTCATCTGTGTGGGAATGTGTGGAAGGAGCAACAGGTAGGTAAGGGGAAATATTTTGCAACGTAGCCACCATTAATGGGAACCAGGGAGGGACAAGAAGTATACGAAACACCGAGAATCGTGCCAAAAACACAGCAAAAACCACGAGTAATTCGAGAAAAAGCGTTGTGTGGTTCTGAGGAATTTCGTCTCCATGTTCGGACTTCGCATGAAAAACCCACCGACTTCGGAACCAGGATTTAAATCCGTAAATTTCCGCGCTCATCAATATATGCGATCAAGTAAACAACAAGACTGAAGAATTCAGTCGAATTGCGAACGTTTTTCTTCGTTTTTTTCCTTAAAAAATCTTCGAACATGAAGTGCAACAGAATATCGGTTAACATGGCGAAATACTTCCTCGGATATGTAATCCTTTCAAATGCTTTATTAGCAGTGCTGGTAAGTTTCTTAAACCAAATTTTATTAAGTTAAATACTTGTACTTGCATGAAGTACATAAGCCTAATCGTATAAACCTGAGTAAAACTTTGTAGACTTAAGTTCTTAAGTTCTCTAACAGTGTTTAAGTGGATGATGTTAGTGTAATACACTAATGTAGAGCTTACAAACATAGGAACTAAAATTGTATTAACAAAGACTTCCGAAACTGCAATGTTCCTGCACATATATCAGAACAAATTGAGAATATTTTGTTCAAGCCTTTTATTAAATGGCAAAAAATTACATATTGTCTTCCGACAATATTTAATTCAGTTGCTTGTAATGCACTGAAATTAATGCAGATAATGCATTTTTAAAATATTCATTATAAAACATTTCTAAACGTCCTTAAAATGCACAATAAGGAAAATAGGGTGGGTATAAGAGGAGAAAATTTCATTGTAAATAAATATATTAACATTTTGTTGTGAAGTATTACACATGTATACATTATTAGAATACTATTTAAAAAAGCACATTTAATAATTTACATATAATATTCACTTCTTTCTGTGGGAGTAAAAGATGTAAAAAAATAAATTTAAATTTATAAATTGACTGAAACTTATGTCAAATTATTCTCTTTAATCATTCTCTATATTTTATAAAAAAGTATTTTTCTCATGCTACCGGGTAAAACAAAATACACCAATTGCTATTTTATTTTGTCCAAGTTTCTCGGAAATTTATTATAACAATTAACCTATTTAAAACGAAGCTTATCAATTTACTTGAAATTTGTAGAAAATTCTTCCACCTTTTTCCCTTCATCATAAAGGGTTTATGTTTCAGCTAACCTCATTCTCTACTTATTACCTAAATCGTTTGGCACAAAATACAAGAACCTTTCTTATTGACGCCTATAGTATTTGCAACTAAAAAAACTTACAAACGTTGCTTTGAAGGGTATTGAAATGCTGACCTTTCTATATGCGTTTTTCCACCTGTAGCTGAGGGGTCAAGCACTGACCAAGACAAAACCAATGTTATTATCAATTATGAACAACTCTTTTCAACGCAACACTGCATTTTATTCAGCATTCAGATAAAGATAGATTATATAAGCGTGACATTTCCATAGATTGCCCTAAAGCAACACTTAAAAATATAGCAAGAAATTTCAGGTGAATTTTAAAACCCAGCAACTCAACTGATATTTCCGCGTGTCAAACGCGTTTATAGTTGAGGTGCTCAAGGGGACCGAGTTGCATGCACGCAACTTTGGACAAATTTCGCGAAACGATTTGCCGAAATTATATAGAAAACAACGTTATTTGAGAAGCTCACAACAAATTGTCCAAAAATAAGTTGTCAAGGTTTGGTGAACGATTTTAAATCTTCAACTATTCCGCATGACATCCGTCAAAGAAACGCTTTATCACGAAATAAGTGTTCCTAAATGGACAATTCGGAGAAATTTGTGTATTCAGAACACGTCAGAAATGGAGAATTTCGGGCGGGGTCAATTCGAGACTTGATTTTCCGGTGGGTGTGATGGTAGGCGAAGAACAAGGTGCAAAAACAAACGATAGATAACACGGTGGTAGCCATTTTGTTTTAGCCCCGTCATTTAGCCTTGTTAGGGCTTAGCATGATTCCCTTGTGGCGTACGAGACTTTAGCAATGGAGAGGTTGAGCCATCCAACGTTAACGAGAAACAGCGCGGAAAGCCCGGAATGGCATTGGAATGCCATGCTTCGCATAGGGTAGTCCTTGTTGTAGCGTTGTTTCTCGTTATCGTTACCGTTATCGTCTTGTTAACGTTGGTTGGCTCAAACTCTATATTGCCTGCTTCTACAATACGGCCACGTGCCGATCTACTTTTTACAAATGGAGTGCAAGGACGCGGACATGTTTTATCGTGTAGAATGAAATATCACGACTAAATATAATATACAGTATAGTGTAAAATGTTAGGACAATATCAGCGAGAATATATATATTGTAATAAATTGTTGTTGCTTATACGTATGCTTCTTATGGGAGAATTTTATAAACAATTGGGAGGTTTTGGCAACTTGTTTAGCCTAATAATTAAAATCACCAAATTTTAGCATGGTCCTACCACTTTTGTTAACTTTGCTTTATATCTTTATTTTAACTCCCTCTTGAGTTGAGCAGTCCACTTAAAAAATTTCAAAACACAGCCTCAGGAAAACCACTAATTCCGAAGCTTCTTTCCTTATCCCTGCATACCTCACCTCACATTGGTTTATTACTGTTTTTGAAAAGACAAGATGGCGTAACAACGTAAAAAACAACCATTGCGCAAACATAAGACGGCGGTATCACTGAATTACGATTCAGGTAATAATGAATAACGAAAAAGAGATAAGGAAAGCAAAGTTAAAAACAAAGGCTCGAACGTATAAGCTCCATAAGCCAAGGCAAATTTCCTTCAACGAAGTGGTCAAACGGGTTAAAAAAAGTGAATGTCCATGTCCGAGGAGGACGAGGGTGAGTGACCCTCCCCCAACTTGCATGGGTCCGCTCACGCACTCCACCCACAAGTGCCCTCGAAGCTTCCTTGGAATGTTTAATTAAAGCAAATTGAAGAAATAAGGCTGGCTTGCAGGTTGATGTTTTACAGGAAAGTAATCGAGGACTCGCGCAGTTTCGCATTATTTGTCGCTAAAAAACGGCTTGTAAGCATCCCACATTTCCTGTTGAATACATTCCAAAAAGTGATAAATGACCCATTGATCCACCTACACACGGACGTCCATTTTTTGGCAACATTTTCTATAAAAAAACACCATTTCCTCAGGAAAAAATAAGCGAAACAAAAAATAGTTAAAACATACATGTAAATATGCCAGAAAATCAATTGTTACTTTTGGAAGGGAGGAAATGACAACTGGAAGTTATTTAGCTGTTAGAATTAGGTCATCCCGTCGATCACGTGATTCCCTTCCGCATTTTTAATTAATAATTAATTAGCCATGCACGCTGGTCCGTGCATCAATACGGCATTGAAAGGCGTTTGATTGTCCCACTGTCCATGTAGCTATATAGTCTCTAAGGCAAAGCTAGACCTATTGTTAGTTGTCGATATAATCGATGGTTTACCGACGCCATTGTAAATACGATAAAAGGGTAACGACCCAAAGCTAACCATAACTGGTTAATTCACTAATGAAATTACGACGACGGAAAAAAAAGGTCAAAAAACCTGCGATTGTTGTGTGAACAACGATAAGCAGCTCACATCCCATCTTTTTTCTTTTTTTTTAAATAACTAAAATCTAGATTAAATAAATGAGCAATTAGGTCAAGCATTGTTGGTTAGATTTTTAGGTCAGTTTCACTGAAAGATCAACAGAGGACGCTCTTTTGTACAAGGTGCGTTGTATAACACGGGAACGGTGCAGGTGTTTTTAAACAACCTTATCAGTTTTTATCTGCATCTAAACACTGCGTGCACCTGCAGCTCATTGGCTCGTTACCCTTTTCTGCAAATACCACTGATTGAATAATGCGCAAATGTCCACAGAATGATAAAAAAAAATGTACGCTTCAAACATGCTTGCATTCCCGTTTCATTCTTCAGCAAATTCGATCTAAATTCTCCCATTAGCTAATCGCTGGAAAACTAACCAGTCATGCTTGAACAAAACAGTCGTTGAGCAATCTATGGACCGTACATTACGATCATTTTCAATGTATTTATTTATTGAGTTTATTTAACCAACCTTATGCTAAAGATAATATACAGATCGCTAAAGAGCTATAGAATGAGTTTTTTCTCAAAAATAGGGTGTGTTTCAAAATTATTCAAAATATGGTAAACAGATTGCATTTCTAGTTTTGTGGTCTGATGGAATCCTGTCACCAGATTTGGTAGAATTGGGATTTCTTAATGGCAAATCCAGAGCGAAGAGAACGTTTCTCCAATGTTGTATTTTCTGGAATGGGTCGTTCTGATTGATTTAGAACTAACTTTAAAATGTTGGCGGTATCTGATCAGGAGTTCAATCCAAACTCTTGTGATGGATCATGTCCATGTATAGTAATGCTATAACAAAAGGAGCATGTCGCAGATTGATGTTCATTGCTTATCAAATACTTTTGAAAACTTGATTACCCGCATTTCGTAACATCTATATCTTCCTACGCTTTTGACAACATTGTCATCGCCTGAACTCGACAACAATGATGTCACGAGACGTTCATTTAAAAATGTGTCTAATATATATTTTTTTTCCTTTTTCCAAAAAAGGTTAAAGCACAACAGCTAAACAATCTGGGATTCGATCCAAAAGGTAGGTTTCTTTTTTCACTTTCACAAAAAAATATGTCATATTTTCATTTCCTCCCATGACCTGGCATACGCACGTGATATCGAGATAGTCATTGAACCCCCGGCAAAACTCAAAAGAACCACAAAAAACGAGTCTTTCGCTTTTTTTTTTGCTGTTATTGGACATCTTAACGCGATGTCCAGAATGTAAATGAGGGATTGTTGACCCGAACATGACAAAACTGCTTCAACAGGTACCCAATCTCTGTTGACGATAAGAATTAGTCGTTTTTGAATGCAACTGTAATTCTGTAAAGTGGCCAGACATCCTCTTCGGCCAAAATGTGGGTGGTCAACGAGGTGTTCCGTCGAAACGTTTACCTGGTCACCAGATAAGGGTCGTTCAACTTTTCCGAGTAAATGGTCGTTCAATTGATAAAGTGCGAGCAGTCACCATGTGCAGGTTTCCAATTTTAGTAATACAAGTTTTAAATCTTCGTTTTTCTTGACCAATGTACAGTTACGGCCACATGCACCGACTTCCCCTACATGAAGGTGAGCGCTGTGTTTAACGAGCCGTTCCACGGGGTCATCCATACCAAGGACCACAGGACCGACGAATGCCAAGTGTACGGCGACGGATCGCAAAACGTCACGCTCACGTTGAACGTCATGGCGGAACAGAACGCCATCAACGACTGCGGTGTCAAACAGAACGAGGTCAGAACATTATACGGAAAACCAGTGTAGCAAACGCCAAATCCATGCCAAGGAAACTTGAATAAAACCCTGAAAATAAATAATTCCACCTTGGCACTACTCTGGCCATTCAAGCGATTATACTATTTAATGCAACGTCCCATTTCTTATATTTTATGCACCTGTCGATGTCCAAACAACTATTACGTTATCCCTGTTATCATCGGACAATTGTCGTGATAATATGTAAAGAAACCTTTTTCGTATTTGTTTGCATGTTTAAAAACTACACAAAGGCAACAAATACATAGTTTGAATCCTTCAAAAATGGGACGTGTGATGTTGACACGCAGATGTTTCTTATGCAAATGTTTCCAAAAATTGCAAAATATTTTAATTTAACCATCTTATGTCACTGCAACATAAAGGACTGTATTTCCCCTCCTCCTTATTTCATCACCTAATTTATGGAAAATCCTTCTTAAGAACTAGGTTACAAGTCCCTTACTTGCTATAAATAGAATTACAAGACATGTTGTCATAATCAAGCTCTGCAATATTAACATGAGCGCGAAATACCACATATTCATAAGTTCCATAGTGGTCGATATACTCATTAATTTAATTAGCAATAAAGAAGCTATAAACTGTTTATAGGAACCATCTGTGGCTCGTCTTACTCTCATTATACATATATGCAACATATGATAATGAGCACAAATCCCCAAAGGAAACACACATGTCGCCCAGATTCCAAGTTCTATAAACTGGGTTTAAGACCTACGACGCCACAGCTTAGTTTCATATGTACATTTTACTAAAAATTATCCCTATGTAATCACTTTAATGTATATCATAGAAGATCATTACTAAGTCTTTTCTCCCCCAAAATATACAGGGAACTGGAGAGAAATCAGTGTCTGTGTTTGTCCGCTATCATAAAACTCTGGAAAGACTGGAAGACAAAGTCTTCTCAATAAGTTGCAACAACCCCGGATATATGAACTCAAGGTATACCGACACCACTACATTTGCAAATTAACAAGTATTTCTTCGTATAGAATAAGGAAGTAAGACAAAAGTTATTTATGTTTTCCAGAAACGAAATTTCACGTATTTCCATGTCATTTGTCGAAGAAGGCCAAAACACGCAAGAAGTCGTGCAGGGCAGACAGTACATCTTACGTGTGGAAGAAACCAATCCAGATGGTATGAACCAACCGACTATTAATCAATCTATTAATAATGGTAGACCATAAATAATTAATAGTTTTCGGTGTTTTTTTCCCAGGTCGATTTCATCTCAAGGTGAAAAAATGTTTCAGTTTCTCCACATCTACGCAAGAGAGGGTGGAACTGACGGATGAACGAGGGTCAGTATACATAGTTGTTCGATTTGAACAGGAAATGAAGGACATATAATAAAATAAATGATTCGTACGCCCTCAGGTGTCCAGTTGATCCTAAAACCATGTCCAGATTCAAATACAACGAGGAGAAAGGTATCGCAGAAGCCATTGTTTTTTCAATGTTCAAGTTCCCAGACAGTACATTGGTCAACGTCAACTGCCTGGTCGTTGCATGTAGAGGGCCATGTATGGAGGTGAGCACTTTCGGTCATACTTGACCATGGGAAAATCCAATAAAGCGTAATTGAATGATATCAAACAATAAAAAGAATTGTAGTGGGAACATGTCTCTAAAAGCTATGCTCCATTGAAATTTATCCCACCTAAAGCTAATTTTAAATTCCTTTTTTTCCTGGGAATGCAGGAGTCTTGCGATGGTCCTGCTGGAGCTTCTGGGCGCAGCGTCGACGACAATGCCCCCTATCAATTCTGGACGGCGGAATCGGCCCACGTGGTAGAGCCTAGGGAACCGAGTAAGTGATATTGGGCCGTTTGGGTGCCAGTGATAACTGTGATACAACCTGACATATATGAACACTTGACTGATATCTTCTTTATTTTCACAACAAGCAGACGCCATCCCCCTGGTGGATTGTTCCATCCATCGCTGGTCCTGGCTTCTTGGCCTTTGCATTGCCTTCGGAATCCTCTTCTTGATCATGCTCATTGTCAACATCCTGCTTTGCTCTGCTCTGACGTGTTCCTGCGCCAAACAAGAAGTCATCGAGAGGGATCCTTCCGTCATCGAAGATTATGATCCCTACAAAACGGGAACCTGGGGCGGATCACAGTACGGATCCAGGCAAGTTTCACAATGATTCTAGCCATACTTCAAGTGGTTGTATATATTTCGGCCACAATAAGTCTTCTTCAGGTGCATTGGTCTATACAAAAGCCATTACAAGGCATCATCCTCATGAAGTGTTCCTTCAATGTCAGACATCTGTATTTGTGATCAAGTATAGCATACTAATCTATTTCAATCCCATTGCAGATATTCTCTGAACGGCAAACACGAGTATCCATCAGGAGGATCGACCTTAAATAGCACCACCCGTTCCATTTCGACCAACAGCGATCATTACGCCGTCGTGCACAACAATCCCGGAAGTAGTCGCTACCACGGAGATGACCGCTCGTCCAAGGGAGGTTTCGGTCACCACCACCGGGGCCCAGAGTCCACCATCAGCACGGGCAATCACTCGGGAAGAATGTGAGCAGATAGACTGGTCATCTGCCGTAGAAATTAGCAGGGAAGGCGCTTGGAGCCGGAATCTTCCGTGAAAACTGTTCGGGCCATCGGCCATCATGCTTAACGACAATAACAATGGCCGTGGCGGCATCAGTGCTCCTGAGAGCCCGTTCAAGACTTTTCCCTCGGAATGTGACTCTGGAAGATTTCGGTAGTCAGCCATTTTTAACCACGCACAGTCACTTAATGCTAGCCTATAATTTACTCGAAATAATGATAGGACCCTGACGGGAAATCAAACGACGAAAGGAAGAACAAAGATGGCCGTCGCCACTACACAAAATTGAAAGTGTCTTAGCTTGCCAACGTCTTTGAACAGAGTTCAAAAATCACGCCTGGTTGGTAGGCGAGGGATGTAATATTCAACAATGGTGCAAATCAATTCCCAACAGTTCACGCTCTGAAAACTCACCGTGTTTACATTCAGAAATTCACGTTGCATAATTAAATACCTTTAGATTTAAGCCTAGATCTACTTACGTCCTACAATGTGAACGCCTCCAGCGTTTGTCTGACGCTTTGTTGAATCGCATTGGGGTCGTCTTAACTTTCGCTGATGTCATGGCGTGGTTTTGATAAGATCTCGACACAAATGTTGCCACTGGAGAAAAGATGGCACTGTGTTGATATGAAAACTGATTTCAGAATAGTGTATTACGAAATAGCTTGCTTAGCCTCGCAAAGAAAGAATGTGTTGGGACGTCACAAATGTCGAGCACACGTGATCGTTTTGAGCTGGTAGTTCGCGACAAATAAATCTATTATGAAATGTTTTGTTGGATCTAACTTGGAAAGCTATCGTTTCACGACGAACTTTGTACTTTTCATGTACAACAAAATCACATGACCGAGACACCTGTTGGGAAGTATTTTGCATAACGACCACTGGGAATTTAAAGGTCAACAAATCCAAAATTGCTGAGTTTTTCATGTGGAAGATAGCCTCAAAGCATTCTTTATAAACAATTTTAATGAATATGTAGGTCGATTCAAAGGGGGTTTTAGATCAATTCTGCTTAAAATTATACAAAATAGAATCGCTGGTAAATTAATACATGAACGGTTCCCAAGTTCAAATTATCAAAAAAAAAATTCAATTTCCGACAGCCAAGAAGATTGGGGGAGGGGGAAACACCACTGAATATATTGCGGAATAATGCTTCAAATGCAATAACATCGACATAACATGTACATAATATTTTAGTCTATCATAAATTGAGCCTTAGTTTGGTGGTAAAATTCAACGAACATGATCTAATGAGATGGATTTCTAAGGCAGTTCTAAATACTTACCAAAACTTTTAAAAAACGCGAACCTCCAATAAAACAAACTTTTTCAAAGTGACGGACTTTGCACTGACGATGGCATAGCGTCAAAGACGACCAATCAGCGTGCCGGCAATAATTAGCGGCGTAACATCACGTGACAAATTGGACCTATGAAGGACAATGGTTCTTCGTTATCGTTAAACCGGTGATAAACTATTAAAATAGGTATAATTTATGTGTAGTTCGCTTGAGTTCACCGATTCTCCTTTAGTTTTTATCATTAAAAAATTGGACTCGTCTTATTTGCCATTTTCATCTTCAAACGTTTTATTCGACTGTGAAGGATAAGCCAACAGTTGATGCAGACGTATAGCAACACAATTGCAATTTGCTTAACCCACTCTTTGTACATTATGTTCCATCTGTTTTAATTATCGATTAGTTGTATAATAAATTAAAAAAATAAAAAAGGAAAGAAAATGTTTCGTAACATTTCTTAGAATACTTGTAGGTTTGTAGATACTGCTTACCCTTGCAACCGTCGAGTACAAAGCAGTTGCGTAAACAGCTACACAGGTGGCGTTGGGATTATACAACGCGTCACCAACTATTAAAATATAGCAGTTACCACATCTCGAAGCGCCATTTTATTGCGGTACAGTCAGTTTTGCTTTTACCGCGTGTTTCCAATGCTCGAATTTGTTTATATACATGAGGAAACAAATTTCTATATAATGAATGCTTTCTCATATACGATTTTCAGTGGTTATATTTTCCCTCACTGAGCATTCCCAGGTGAACACAAAAAACTTCAATCAACTGAACAGTTTGTTTGGTTTTTGCAGAGTTATGTTTAAACAAATCAATACTGATATATACACTGTAGGACGATTCATATAACTCGTCCTCAGCAGTCGGCCTAATATTTATTTTTTGTTCGGAATTGAACATTTTGAATACTGCGCTAGCATTTTTTTTGTTTTTTGGTTTGCTTGTCTTTCATATTTATTATTTATAAATATAGCTAGGCCATACTATACAGTAAAGGGTAAAACCCTTTTGTATAATCATATACCGTATTTACTCGTGTATTACCCCCTCTTCCAACTAGTAAATAAATATTTGGGGGAAACAAAAAAATTAAGTATGCTTATTATCTGACGATAAATGATCGATTGTACCCGCCCTCTTGATGTTTTATAATCTAAATGTTGAAAAGTTCAAAAGTGACTCCCTGGATTTTTGACTTACAATACATTGGATATTCATTTATGTATAGGGGGTTTATAGTACTAAATATTAAAGTCAAAATTTGTTAGTGCATTGCTAATAAAATGTTTCGTATTCACCCCATACTTTGAAGGGTAAACGTTTGCACACGAGTAAATACTGTATTTCCCCATATTCCATGTAGCTTTTATGACGTTATAGGCGACCTGACTGTACATTGAGCCCTATCAAACTGCGATTTTCAAATGGTCGATACCTTACAGGGGTTTTATCCCTGTCCAGGTAGGAACCAGAGGGCGCCCTTGCTTCACGTTCATCCCAATGGCGACAAAGCCGCCCTCTTCGCTTAGTTTCTGAAACCAAGTCCTAGCACCACTAAGGGTGACATTGTCGAAGCTGGCCATCCTGAGTGCCTTCATGGTCTGGTTCATCTTGAGCTGGCTGGTGAAGGCAATTTCACTCTTGGACATCTGCTGGCAGGTGGCGTTGCGAGCGCTGCGGCTTTTCACCGCCAGCCCTTGTACCTGGCTGCTGAACGGCTTGAAGATCCCTCGCCAAGGGGTGCTTTGGCCGTCCTCGTCGATGCAGAAGCGTCGCAGGTCAGCGTTGATCTGGCGTAGGCGCGCCACCTCGTGTCTCATTCTATCCTTGCCAAACTCCTTGACCTTTTGGCGAAAGCGCTTTTCGAAAGCTCTGTAGATGAGCCCGTCCACGGCGTTCAGCTTTCGCAGGGCCGCCACGGTGATGGGTGCCAGGTGGCTCTTGGCCTCTTCCCGTCTGGCGTTGTGGCGGAAGTAGGCCACGTCCTCTAGCGGCCAGCAAAGCAGGTGGCTGAGCAGTACCATGGACTCGTCGAAACGTTCTGCCAGCATGACCAGATCAAAGCGTTGCTCAAGGCGCTCCAGCGCCGCCCTGACTGCACTGGCGTTGGCGAAGACCTGGGGACGGATGCCCAGGTCGTAGGCCATCTGGTTGACGCCAAGGTAACCTTCCGCCCGGTCAGTGAAGGTGGCGTCCTCTGGTTTATGCCTTCTGGCGAACTCTGTCACGTTCTGCTTGTAGTGTAGCTCGAGGTTGGCGTAGGAATAAAGCGACTCAAACAGCGCCACCGGGTCACGCACAATGGTGACATAGACGGTGTCAGGGGGCATGATGGCTGCCGTCTCACTTTCGCTGAACACGGTGTGGTGGCAAAAGATGTTGTAGCCTAAGCGATGCCAGGGCGCCATGGCAGTCATGGCCCTGTGGAAGGGAGCCTGGTTGCCTAGGTAGTTCCCGAGCGTAGGCAGCACGAAGTTCAGGTCGTGGGCTGCGCCGTAGCGTAGGAACACGTTCTGTACGGTGCTACTGGCGCACTTGTGGGTCTTCAGGAAGAACAGGTTGTGCCTGGGGGCGCAGGGGGCGCTTGGAAGAGCTGCGGTCGATAGCGGTAGTAGGGATGCGGAAGTGGCGTTTAGGCTGCTGCAACGAGGGTGCAAACACAAATCAGTGACCAATGATACTTCAGTGCGCACTAATTTCCATAATAAACACTTTCGTATTTGAATAATGGATCAGACTATAGCGTGTGATTTCTATTCAATACCCCCTGGTGGCGTATACATCACTGCATAACATGTCCACCATGTCAGCGTTAAAATGCAGTGTTAAAAGCTAATGCAATTCGAAAGGGTGCTGAACCCGAATAAGGCTAATTGGGCTATATATTTAGGATGTACACGTATAGTACCGGGAAGCTATATTATACTTTTAAATATAAGCTCGTATTTTAACTAAAATATAGCGAAAAACATGCTTAAAATATAATTCGTGCTAATTAGTAATAACAATAAATCACTGTTTAACTTTTAATTCCTTGTTCAAACTTTGCACAAATTATTCCAATGAAAATTTCATATCTAACTTTCATTTAATAAGTTATTTCCGTTTGGATTCTTTTTATGTTAATTCAAACTTTAATTGGCACAACGTGTTTTGCATGATTTTAGTAAAAAAAAGCGTGAACTATGCTACCATTACTAATTCTTATACTTTGACACCAGAGGCGCTGAAAGCACTTCATGCAAAAAAGCCCAACATTTCGCTTTACAAAACAAGGTAAAATTTGAGCAATTTCCATGCAAAAAAATGCAAACAAGTATAACTGCCTAAGAAACAGACTTAAACACGCTTCAGAGCTTCTACAATTTTTTCTAGTATTCCTTCACCTCATCACCTGTGGTCCTCACGAATGACCCACATTGCAAGGCAAGCTTACTCTATAGCTCTTTTTTCCATTCTTATGAATATCTTAAATCCAACCAACATTTACATTTTTGCGTCAATGCCTGTTAAAATGTAAGCAATAATCAAACAAATTCCCAGGAAAATATCTCAATAAATTAATAAATAAAAATAAACTTATTCGCACTTACTGTTGCGTGTGAATCATTGCAGATGGAATGAAATAGATGGCCGACAATCCAAAAACGATAAAAAACGAAAAATAAACCAACCAGAGCAGATTACGACTGCGAGACTGTCGACATATTTTCAAATAACTTAAGAACATCTTTTTATGCTGACCGTAGGGTATAAATAAAATGAAATTGACTGTACGCATTGGACCCCAAAGGGTGTTTGTTCCTAGGAGTTTGACTGTATAAAATTCTCTTGGAACATGGACTATTTAAAACTTAAAACTGACCTCGTTCCTCCAACAACCCTTTGATCATAACTATTCAAACGAAGAAGAGATGAGGCAATCACCTGAGAAGAGAGCGGAAAAAAACCAGAAACTGGTAGTGATTCGTATTTCACTCACCGCCTAGAGGGCGCAACGAACAATGGGACATGCAAATTTTACAAGGTTTAAATTAACGTTTCTATAAAAAATTCTCTTCCGTGTGTATTTAACAAACACGAAGAAAGTTAGAATGACTAGCAGTAATAGTATATGAGCTAATCTACTGTAGCCTACGCACGAAAACAGCAAATTTCTAAAGTGGCAGCAACAACGGATTTTAAACCAAAAGCAATTTTTTAAAATCATTTGAATAAATAAAATTAAAAAACAATGAACTGCCGAAACCCGGGATCGAACCAGGGACCTTTAGATCTTCAGTCTAACGCTCTCCCAACTGAGCTATTTCGGCCGCTTGAATGTTATGAAAATACATTCAAAATAATTATTGAAAACCCAGAAAAGTTAATGACAAAAAAGTGCCCTAATAAAAATAGGAATTAAGACTACAAATATTCAAACAGGAGCAAACCAAAGTAAATTAGCCAATCTCAATCATGTGTAACAGAAAATATACAAATTAACTAAACTTTGCACAAAAAATAGTTTTGCAACAAAATTATTTCAAAAATGTATGCCGAAACCCGGGATCGAACCAGGGACCTTTAGATCTTCAGTCTAACGCTCTCCCAACTGAGCTATTTCGGCGCACGGGTTCCATACACAACTCATAAACCAACTGCTGGCTTATTATTTTCAAAATAATAAAAAAGTAATCATACTGCCGAAACCCGGGATCGAACCAGGGACCTTTAGATCTTCAGTCTAACGCTCTCCCAACTGA
>JAUJYV010001779.1:0-15553 GCA_033995625.1 Ophyiulus pilosus
AATGTGTGATCACACGCGACACTAAGATGCTAGCGCAACGAGTTCTAAACACAGACTGATGTAGCAATGGCACGAAAGTTCCATCGCACAATTCGGGGATTCCCCTATTCACGTCACTCGTTATGCAAAACGTCGCTCGTTAAGCGAGTCATTTAAAAAAAAATTATATTGCTCGTTATGCGAATCACTCGTTATGCGAGGTACTCGTTAAGCGAGGTTCCACTGTACTCGTATTTTACAGGATAAGACCGGAAAGTTGGGTGAACGGTCCAAGTGTGAAAATTTGACGCAAACGAGAGACATGTGTCGGCATGCAAATTGAGCGTTGACATGTAAGCTAAAAGAATGTGTGACATGCACAGACATTTTGTGAATTTTCCGGGTCGTTTAGCAGTTGTCAGCAAACCTTGTCAATTCGTGTCGTTACAGGTACAAAATGGAGCAGAGAGTCAACATGAAATTTCACAACTGTCATGCAATCGTTTTTCTGTTCATTTATGTGAAGTAAATAGTAAATTTATTTGAAGTACGAACATACTTCACATAAATGAACAGAAAAACGATTGCATGAGTTATGAAATTTCATGTTGACTCTCTGCTCCATTTTGTACCTGTAACGTCACGAATTGACAAGTTCTGCTGCCAACTGCTAAATGACCCGGGAACTCCACGAAATGTCTGCGCATGTCACACATTCTTTTAGCTTATGTGTCAACGCTCAATTTGCATGCCGAACGTGTTTCTCGTTTGCGTCAAATTTCCACACTTGGACCATTCACCGAACTTTCCGGTCTTACCTTGTATGATTTGTTATTGTTTTTGTATGCAAAGTGTATATTTCATGTATTTAGGTATATTTCGTCTTATATGCCTTCTTGATTTTCCACGTTTTTTTAATTACTAGGATGCATTTATTAACAAGGAATTCCATAATTTATAATACAACGATGAAGATGGTTCGAGAGTTGAACAAATTGAAAGCAAAGCTAGAGCTATTTGAAGCCAGGTAAAAAAGAATTACAATTATAATCGGTCATACGACATTCGTGATCCTGCGTCTAAATGTGCATATTGATTTTAGTTTGAATTGTGATATACAAAAATACGAAAGTCAGGCTCAAAATGGAGGAATAAGTAAGTCTTTTAATCCTTAAATGACTCATTAGGCAATTAAACATTATGTTAAATATAATGTTTTTTAAATAGAAATTGCTAATGCAGTTAATTTACTTTCAGCTTACAATATAATGTTTCAAACTTGGATAAGAAATAAAGATATTTCCAAAAAGATTGCCAAACTGGTAAGCACATTAACATTATTTGGTGTTCACAAGGATTTCAATAATTTTTGATTTATGTATTTATTGCTAATAGCATGAAAAGGCCCTTGAGTTGGAAGGAAAAACTACCGTGGTGAACACAAAAACAATCGAATTGCAACGAAGCCCTTATGCCCGAAATAAAGTGCCACAAGTTTTAGAAGAACTGTAATTTCCGTATTTAAACATATATTGTCCTAGACCAGGGTGGTACAACACGCAGCCCTCGGTTGCATGCGTACCGTATATAAGTAACCTAATCTTTAAATACAAGGTAAGACCGGAAAGTTCGGTGAATGAGTCGGAAAAATCAACGTATTGCGTGATTTCAGAAAAGACGCTTTACTGTCCTTCAAAGTAGGCCACAATACACTTTTGACATCGTGTGTACAAATTTTGGAACGCTTGTGAGAAGTTCTCTGTTGGTACTCCTTGAAGCTGCCTCGTCACAGCAGTTTGAATTGTCACCCGTCCCAATTGATTTCAAAAATCGGCCATTGAGATGATGTCCCCACACGAATCCATTCTCAATTGTTTCTGTTCATCAGTTAGGTGCTGCGGGACAAACCTGGCACATCTTCCACTTACTCAAATTCGTGGTGACAATGGTTCGGATAATCTCACGAGAAATTCGAAGTTCACCTTCCATCATTCGAAGAGACAAACCACTATCGTTTTGGAGAAGCTCGCGAATTCGTTCGATGTTTTCGGGGGTGCTGGTGGTGGTCGGCCTCCCAGAACGGGGTTCGTCTTCAAGAGATTTGCGTCCTTCCCGAAAACGCTTAAACCAGTCGTAAACGCTTTTTCGAGTCACAGCTTCGTCCCCGTATACTTTTTGCAACATTTCGTGGGTTTCCATTGCAGATTTGCCCAGTTTAAATCAAAATTTCACGTTGACTCTCTGCGCCATTTTGTTCCTGTAACGACACGAATTGACAAGGGCTGCTGACAACTGCTAAATGACCCGGAAAACTTCGCGAAATGTCTGCGCATGTCACACATTCTTTTAGCTTACATGTCAACGCTCAATTTGCATGCCGACACATGTTTCTCGTTTGCGTCAAATTTCCACACTTGGACCATTCACCAAACTTTCCGGTCTTACCTTGTACTTGAAGCCCATGGATTTCTGTGTCGAAGTATTCTTGCGGCCCTTACAGTATGAAAAGTTGAGCCACCCTGTCTTAGACTTTCCAGATTTGAGACATATAACGACCCGAGTGCAAAAATTGCAAATTACATTTTTGGGGACATATTTCTCAATGAATCCCTGGAATATATTTTATTTGGGTTTTAGTATTTTCCTGTTTATCTAAACACATTTTTTTTACAGATATGAAAAGGCTATTTTTGCATATGATTCGTTAAGAAAACTTCCTAAAGGTAACTGCCTCACAAATTCACTAATATCTCATTTGTTAACCTGAGTTTTGTTGTAATTTCTGATTTCCCTTTTAATTGTAATGTTGCAGAACAACGGCAAGCGTTGCCCGATAACACTCAAATGATAACGCTTCTGCTGACTTGTATCAAACACAGGGAACGCTTGTTCCGGGATATCTATCTTCATTTACAGTAAGTTTCGCTTGAAGCGTAAACATAATCCTGGCACTTTGGTTGTAAAATAATTGTAAAAAACACGCTTCAAATGTGTTTTTTGAGTTAGCCCTATTGAAAGGACCGGTTAAAATAACAAATCCAAATCAGCAGATTTAAGCGGATTTGACAGATTTATTCTTTCAAGTTAATATAACTACAATTACACTTGAGATAAAATTAATTCAAATTGAAATTAAAATGACATGTTGCAACTCAACGATGTTGCCACGGCAAATTCAGAAACATAACTAAAATCAGACGGACCACTTATAATTTTTCAAGCAAGAAAAGGCGAGCCAGACATAGGTCTGACTCAGTTTAAAAACAATGTCCGGAATGTCATGGACACTGCATCCAGCTTTGAAAGGGTCAATTTAGGGTGCTGAGACGCTAGCTCGGCTTGAAAAATAAACAAAAGGGGTCGAAACTGCGAAACTTAAGAATTTCAACAGACATGCAGGTGCAGTTTCTTCCCAGAAAAATATAAAACTGAAAACTAAAATTTAATCAATCTTTTAATCAATTATTGACGACAATAATCACCAATTTCCATTTAGAAAGTCGATGAATTGTGTGGAGGACGTTCAACAACTTATCGATCCAATTGAAGCCATATTAATCGAGATAAACGAACACGAGAAACAGTTGGAAATAATACAACGGGAACGACAAATTGATTTATGGAAATTAATTGAGAATCTGGTAAATTCGGTTATCAATGGGAAATTCATTATATCATGAGCCGGTTAATATTTATCATTGGATTGTACCAATTTTCTAGTGTAAAAAGATTCGTGCTAATAAAGTTGGGGATGCAAGTCGTACATCGATGACGGATCCTTTGGGTGCATTTAGCCCTACGCCAAGGTCTTTTGAACAGCAAATGTCAAATCCAAATATGACGGATACATCCATCGCTTCTTCAAGTATAAGTGATTCTTATTGCGGGTTGCTTAATTATTATATACTCTTTTAATTAATCTAGATCTGCCTTGTTAATTAGATTCCAGTGCAGCGCAGATGTCATTGTCGAGCATCCTGAATAGACGCTTACAGGAAACACCGTCATTGCTGCATGAAAATACTCAGCTTCGTGCAAGGTCAGAGCGAAAAAACTTAGTAAAACACTTTCATTTAAAATTATTTGTGAATGATCACTTATTTGTGGTGGAATTCTAGATTGCAGAATGCACAGGACCACTTGTTCAGGGTGAGCGATGAAGCTACGTCTTTGCAACAGTCAGTGGATTGGGACTTCTTAAATTCTGATCAGAAAACTGCTGGACCTAGTAGACAGAACAACAAATAATAGGTACCCATTTTCAGTCTTATTGGAATGATATTACATCCATAACATCACCAGAATGTGTACATTACGAGGGGGTGCTGAGAAGTTCCTGGCTTTACTCCCTTCCAATTGAGTTAGAAACAAAACATCAACTGAATATAAAAGCTTAATACAGTGGAACCTCGCATAACGAGCATAATTCGTTCCGAAGTCTTACTCGTTAAGCGAAACACAGACTGATGTAGCAATGGCACGAAAAGTTCCATCGCACAATTCGGGGATCCCCCTGTCCACGTCACTCGTTAAGCGAGTCATTTTTTTACAATTAATATTGCTCGTTAAGCGAGGTTCCACTGTATCCATTATATTATCTATGTAAGTGTGTGAAAATCAGTTTTTTTCCCATTCTTACAACGTGTTTTGTCTTAGTGAGAACGTGACATGGAGGAGGCGCGGGCAAGCCTCACGTCGTGGGAGTTACGGACCGTCATGAAGTTTTTGTTTCTGTAGGGAAAGTCTCCAAAGGATATTCATATTGAGATGTCACAAACACTTGTTGCAGAAACAAAAACTTCATGACGGTCCGTAACTCCAACGACGTGAAGCTTGCCCGTGCCTCCTCCATGTCCTCTTCCAACATGTTGTAAGAATGGGAAAAAACTGATTTCCCCCCATTTCTGAGATGCCCCATTTCTAAAATGACCCCTTCTAATTGGCTGGACCTACTGCAATGGGGCTTGCAGAAGTGCTGGAAATAATAGGCCTATGTGCATGTGTGCTTGTGGACCTTGGCAGAGCTGCTTGAATCTAATGACCATGCGCACCATATGTATGTGGGCCAAATGCAGATAGCTCAACTGCCCAAGTGAAAAGTTCGTTTGAGCACCTCTAATATGCACGTGCCAATTTGGTTGCCAAAACAGTTGCGCAGGTTTTCTATTGTGTAAGCCCTTCTTATTTCTCTAAATAATCTTCCAAAAGACAGTCCAGAATTGTTGGCGTTTACAAATAAATATTACGCTGTCCCTAAATTGAATTTTTCCCGTAACGGCTACTTGCACAGTAACTTAAACCAGGGTGGTCCAAGTTTTCATATCTATAGGGCTGCGAGAGCACTTTGGCACAACCATATGGGCCACAGACCCTTAATTATTGGTTCTAGGGTGTCTATGCTCTGGAAACCTGCGTCCAATTGTATGGAGACCCACGGAGACTCGTGCACTGTAAACACAATTTTTGTTTAGGGCAGTTATCAAAATTCTGAGAGTTCAACAGAACTGCTCCACTCTCTAAATTGGGACACATTGAGGTTCAGACGCTAAAAGCTATCTATGGGGTTATTCAAGCGTGTTAATCTTTCTTGTAATTCACATCTTGTTACCCATATATTAACGCCTAATGACCACTCTAGGAGTAGACATAATCACTCAAATCCTTTTACCGAGCTTCATGCCAAGGCGGATGCTTACTATTGGTCCTTCTTTTTGCATGCGATTAGACGATGGAATAGCCTACCTTGGGATTCTCCTGATTAGGTAAAAATTCAATCTAACAATGATGTCTAAGTCGCTACTGACGTAGAAGCATTCTCCTGAAATTGGGTACAACAACCCGCCCCCATCACCATATGGCATTTATTTGCTGACTGTATAGTACTGAGTTGAATTGATGCCGAGGGCATCAAAAAAAGCCGAGGCATGCAGCCTGCAAATTGGACCACCCTGACTTGAACCTTATTTAAATATATTTGAAGCTAAGATTAAAATCCCTGTGCCGACGCCGGCGGCCGAGTGGGTTACGTGCTCGCCTCTCGATCCTATGTTTCGGGGATTCGCTCCCCGGTCGAGGTCGGTGGGAATTTTTACGGATGGGAGAAATTCCCTGAGTGGTGGCTCTTTCGGGTGAGAGTTTAAACCGAAGTTCGGTGTTGTTTGTTGCACGTTAAAGGCCCCTCGAGAACGAATGGAAGTCCCTCCTCGTAGGTGAGGAAGGTTCATCCCCTGGCCCAGAAATAGGCCAATGTTAAAAATCAACAAACAAACAAACAAGTCCTGTGCACTAGCATTCTAAATTTCAAATTTGCGTTGACCTCGATCTCTGGTATATTAAGAAGTGCGATTACCCAAAATACTATCAACTTCACTTGTTTGTTATGCCCTGATACGACTGTGATTACAACCTTGTACATTCATGTAAATCTATTAAAGTGGAAACAAAAAAGTAATGTACACTTGATTTATTTACAGCACAAATATACAAAAAAAAATGTAAATATAAGTCAAAGAACAAAAGAAAAGTTTAGCAATAAAAAAAACCCATAGATTAGCTACTTTTTAGTTTTTAAGCATTTCCTTGGAGGTGCCCATTTAAGACTGGAAGTGTCTACCACTAATCTTGGTCTTTTATATTGTGCACTTTTAAGATGTTCTTCCACTAGTTTTGGAGTTACACAAATCACGTGTTGTCCTTTCCAATATTTTACCATATTCATGCTTTGTAACGTGGCGATGATGTCCGATTGAGTAATGCTCGTCATTTGACTGAAAAATAATTTTGTTTTTCTTAAAATTAAAAGCTCCTGCAGTAAACGACGTGGAATCGACGGATCCCGAACCTACCTGAGATCTTTAATAGAAAGGGTACCACGGAAATCTCTCAAAATTTCGAGGAGTACGTATGACCAATAACTTCGATAGCTCAGTTTCCCTAAATCAGACAAAGGTTTTTCTGGGGATCCGACAGTACCATCTAATTTGGATAATTCGTAACCTGTAGGGATCAAAAGCACAAGATTAACACCAGCACTTTTAACATTTTTTTAAAACTCGTACTGTTAATTGCAACACGTACTGAAGGCAATCAGGAATTTTCCATAACCCTTTCTTTGGAATGGAGGAAGTGTTAATATGCAAGCCACATTGTTCCCGTCCGGAGATTCTTTTTCCTAAAATTCAAAAAGAAGAAAGTCATCAGATAAAAATATTCGAGTTACGAATACAAAAATTCAATTTTCGGATTTGTTTATAAAGCTAAAGGTGATTTACTTTTGAGAAATAACCAACTAAGTGAGCGCCTTGCTTATCGACTTCACAAAGCACGTAAAACATAAATGGTTCCACGTCGAAATACAACGTTTTGTGATCCAGAAACAGTTTGGCCAACAGACAGAGGTTCTGACAATACACCTGTAATATACACAAGGAATTTGCAGAATTTCTTTTAAAAAAACAATTTGCTCAAATCCCGAGCCTAACTAACCTTATGGTCCCGCCCATCCGCTTCATAAACGGACAATGTCCCTTTTCTGTATATTTCCTTGCCTGGTGGCTGCCTCCAAACACATTCACCCTAAAATATTTTTTTGGATAGTTGCACAATTAAAAAAAAATGTAGCAAACTGCACATTTTTTTTTCACTTAATCCACCCACCCACCTGATGATATCTATACGTTTTTTCCAATCTCATATACTTTAAGCAGTATTCGCACATCCATAGTTTAGGTTGTTTCCCATATTCTTCGGGAAACGGTGAAAAATACCAGGCATCAATTTCATATCGTCCTATCTGAATTTTATCAACGTATTTCACTTTGGTAATGGCTTCGTGCTCTTTCTCCAGTGCTGCTGTGGTCGGATCCATCTCGGCATATGTCTATATAGGATACCCCAAATTATCAGGCTACATTTTTGTATTAATGTACAGAAGTAATTAGTGCATTCTGGGTGTAATGAAGCCATATTTAAGAAGTTTGTGCATATTATACGAGGGAAAGTCATTAAGTCACAAACTGATGTGGAAAACCTGAAAATAGAGGTGGGTTATTTCTCAATGTGTCTTTAGGTGGCAACACAATCCAGCTTTATGATAGTCAAGTGACAGTTGTCGTGCACGTGCGCAGGTAGTGTTAAAATTGCGACCGTTCTCGAAGACTACTGTGGAAGAGCAGCGTGCTGTTGTGCATTTTTTCTGGGCCGAAGGACTTCCTGCAAATGATATCCATAAGGAAATGTCTCCTGTTAACGGTGAAAAGTGTTTGTCGCGTAAAGCAGTGTACAACTGGGTCGAGAAATTCTCTCGAGGGCGCTCAAAAGTTGTTGACGAACACGGAACTGGTCGCCCCGTTCAGATCAAGAGGTACGCCTGTGGTTCAGACGACAGCCCAAAGATTTTTATGCAGCAGGTATCGGGGCATTGATAAAGCGATGGGATAAGTGTATTAATGTTTATGGAGACTTTGTTGAAAACAAAAATTGGGTACAGTATTTGTCTAAGTATTTTTTAATAGTCTTTTGCGACTTAATTAATGACTTTCCCTCGTATAATGAATTTTCCCTTAGGTCCTAATAGAAGTTGAATGCGGGAGATTAGTAACTAGCCCAATTGGTAGCGGCACAGGCGATACAAGCCGGTGATCTGCGTCGGTGGCCGCTCTCGCTTGTCGTGGCACCATGGCATCTCATTCTGATCGAGGCTTTGTGACTGCGCGTCCACTATCGTTCATACCCCGCACTAGCAGTGGTCTCATTATCCAGAATGCACTGTGTGGATAGATTCCTTAAAACATTACCTTCTGGATGTGATTAATTTCGTCATGTTTCCTCTTTTGATTGCGTGTTATTTTGCGGTCAGGTTGGTCAGCACTCTCGCTCTGATTCTCCTTCTGTTTTTGGTCAACGTCCTTAATAGTGTCGGACAGATCAAATCTGTCTCTGCCTACCCATTCGTCCAATCGTCGATTATCTTAAGATAATAAGGAATAATATCAGAATTTTCACAAAACAAGTTAGAAATATGAGCCATGTCATCAGGATGTCCAGTCGTCGGGAATTATGTTTGAAATTGGCATTAAACACCAGCTAGTTGATGCAGAAATGCCCCGTCCGCATCGGGAAACTCCCGCTAATCAGAAAAATGTGATTTAAAGGTATTTCTTTAATGTAAGGGCTGAATCTTGACCTATGCTTGAATCTTTTCCAGCTGAACACCCTGCATCGTATAAGAGATTTCTTAAACTTTTCAAAGTAAAATTGAAGGGCCGATAGCGTAACCACTACCACGCCTTGCTCTGTCAGGTAAAATTTAGTCTTTATCTTATTTCCGTATTCTGATTTACAAGAAATTCGAAATTGGAGGGTTTGTTTGGAATTCAATCATGCATGCATGTTCTAAATATGTGATCATTTAGAAATAGCAAAATATACAAAAGATATGAATGGAAATTGAATATGTAAGTAGTTTTTGACACTTAAGGAAAAGCATGACTTTTCAAAACCTCTATTCTATAAACTTTTATGCATGAATTTACAATATATCTGAAATGTTAACTGTGTGCAAGTATTTATGACAGCTAGAACTGTACGTTTGAGTTTGTTTACTTACAGCCCTCGTAGTGTACGTAATATTCATGACGGAAATCTTGATCATTTATTCTCATCTGGATTATTTCAGCTGAAACTATATCCAGAAGGGGTGAAATAAATTTTATTACAATCAAACAAAACATCAAAAAGATCATTTTAGGCCTAACGTTTAGTACGTACGCCATGTGTCATCCGATCTTTTCACTAAATAGTGTTCGCCGAGCTCTAAAGGTTGCTCATCTCCAACGTAAATTGAAGTATTGTGTTGAATAGATCTCGGAATTCCGTTTTCATTAGAGATATTCATGTTATTTTCACTTTTTATCACTTGCTTCAAGTCAGAATGATCGTGTTCCGACATTTTTAATAATAAGTCTAGCTTATAATGAATCGTCTGCTTGGAGGTGCAGACATGATTGCATAATCATGAATCATGCCTTTTTCCTTAATTAAATCATAGAAAAAGTATGATTATTATACTGCTAAAATGATATTTTAAGATTGTAGCCCAATCATTAATTTATTTTAGTTAAGCATCATTAACAAGAGTGACCTCATAAAACCTTGACCCTAATTGCCGCCATATTGGGAGTCAAATAGTACCCACTTTTAACTCGTGCCATGTGGGTTTTTTGTTAAATTTTATTGGATTTTGTATTATTTGATATGTTAATTTATACTATTTACGTAATTATAATTTGTTTTAACCTTAAGATTAACTGTCGAGTATTTGTATTTCCAAAATCTACGTGAAATTAAATCCACAAACTTTAGAATTAAATTACTTCTATATCTAACAGAATTAATATTCCATTTATATTTTATATAATGTTTATTAATTAAATGTCTCGAGTAAGGTTTAATTATTGGTTAATTTAGTTTATTTTTGAACTCTCAATATGGCGGCTCATTACTCCGTCAAATGTAATCAAATTATAAACCCGGAAGAGATTTTATAACAACTTGATCATTTGGCTGTTGGTCCTCTAGAAAAGTGTTTTCGAGTTCACAGGTTGTGTCAAACTTCTAATTGTGATTTGGATGAAACTTCTGTTGGATATCAGACAGCGACGGATGCTTTTTAAAACTTCAAAATTGTATGTTCATGTTGCTCCAAACTTTTTCATTCTCAACGGGCCATGGCAACATTAACAGCTGTTTTATCAAGTAGGCCTATCGTATGCTTAAAATGCAAGCAGTTTTTAACTTTTGACATAAGATAATTTGGACGGTTTCATATTAACGGATTTGCCAACGATGGATAAGAAACACAAGGATTTTTTACTTCTCCACCGTTCAACATTTGTACGAACTGTCGACGTCGACCGTTTAATTCCTTATTTACAATCTGAGGAAATTTTAAGTGAAAAAGACATTGAAGAACTCGAAATAAGTGAGGTATCGACGCCATTTCAAACTAGTTGGAAAGCGGAAAAGTTTTTAGATATTTTACCAACGAAAGGTTGTCGAGCATTTCATGCTTTGTGTATTGCTCTGGAATCGACTTATCCACATTTACTGACAATCATGTTTCTTGGCATAGAAAACAAACTTACAGGTAATGAACTTTGGTTGTTGTTAAATAGTTTTAGTCTAGTTCGTTTCTAATTTTTTTTTTGTTATTATTATTTTTTTTCTCCATGCAGATGCAATAAACTTCTCGTCTGTGGAATCTGAACTGGATTTAAGAAGGAGAAATCGAGAAAAAGGTGACTATATTTTTAAAAACTGTTCAGATTTGGTAATTTTTTAAAAAATTGCAATCCGTAAAATCCATAAAATGCTTTTTTTCATTGGATGAAATGGGATTGAAATTTATTATAATTGTTAATGCGGTGTTTGACCTCCAAGGAAAAAAAGTACACAGTTGGCAAAATTAAGTTTTGCCTTTTAATCACTTAATTTATTTAAAAGTAAGTTACACAGCATAAGATTTAACTAACATTTAATGTTTAAATCGCTGGCGTTGGCAAGTCGGAGCGGAGGGAGAGACGTCTCACCTCATTGAGAGCTAGGGCCAAAAGAGAGCGAGAGCAAAGGGCTGCCAGGTCACGAGTTCACACTGATCATTGTGGGCAGCCAATCAGCATTGACCACCTTTTGGTCAGGCTGCTGGACATCACGATGTCCAGGGGCAGAGAGCCACCACAGGTGTTAATACTGTAACTTGCCAACGCCGGCTTCTCGATCCTATGTTGCACCGTTCGCTCCCCGGTCGAGGTCGGTGGGAATTTTTACGGATGGGAGAAATTCCCTTAGTGTCGGCTCTTTCGGATGAGAGTTTAAACCGAGGTCCGGTGTTGATTGTTACGCGTTAAAGACCCCTCGAGAGGGGGTGGAAGTCCCCCCTCGGAGGCAAAATTCCCAGTAGGTGACGAAGGCTCATCCCCTGGCGTTGGTGTTTAGCCTTAGTTGCAGAAACAGGCCATCGTTAAAAATCAACAAACAAACAGACCATAACTTTATTCAAGGTTTCACAATTTCAAAATTATTCAAAGTGTGCTCGGGTGGTAGACTTCAGAATATGGTAGGGCTTCTGGAACTATTTGGTCCCAGGTCCTTTTTACACTCCTTAATTGGTCATAAATCAAGAAGTTGGGACTTAATAAAATGTAACTCCAGATAACCGAGTAAGGTGTGGAGTGGTTTGGTTTAATTTCGGGGTCGGCTTTCTTGATTTTGGTTTTTCGCAGTCGTACCGCAATCGTGCTTCCTCTCATCCATATTTTCTTCTTCACGATTACGAACCTATAAAAACAAACCCCGTAATCCCAGTTGCTAGATGGGATGAGCCCCACATGAATATTAGATTAGTAGTATGCAACGCCAGACATGTTCCGGCCATTTTCATAAGTGTGCGAGGAAATCCAATAATCAGACTGATGCGTCTATATACATTTGCGAGGAACATCCCAAAAATGGGTTAGTGTCCTTTCTAGCGCTATGATATATGCAAAAATTAAGTGTACGAAATATAAGAAATGTACGAGAGTTTACAACAACTTTTGGAATACTATGGGCCGGAAGACTCCAGTTAGGATTCACCAGTCAGCGCCAATGTCTGGCTTTGTGTCTATTTGCTTTTATCAAGAGATCCGAGGCAAATCCAAATGATGTAACGCGGTGATATGTCATTGAATGTTGCCTTCTATCCAACCAATGGATATAAAATAATTTGCCAAAAAATTTAGGGCTGCCCGACCAGACAATATGGGCATATTGCTTGCGTACGGCCACCGAGCTTCCACGGAGAATACATCTTATTGTTTAATTTTTATACGGAAGGCCGGGTTCTCGCAAGTGGTTGTTTGAGCCGGCACTTTGGGTTACGTCCTGTAACATCCCTTTTAAATTGCAATGGCTCGGTAGCTTTTTGGCCTATCCTAACCAGGATAAACTGCTTTGCTGATGTAGAACCCTTAACTATGCTGCATGTATGGATCAAGAAACTACGTCTAGACACGTACGGCTCCACGATATGTGGTTGTGCAAGTAGCAGAATTATGCTGCTATTCACATAAATTCTTGATGGATGCAAAATGGCCATTAGGACCCAAGGTGCTACAAGACCATGGCTACCAGCAGTACTCATTGAGATAACCATGCATGCTATAGAGCTGATGATCAAATCTTGATTCATGTCATCTGACTAATCATTCGACCTTTGGTGCTGCTCACAAGTTCTATAGTTGCGACTTTGCTGAGATATATCCGATCACGTTATCTGTATTTATCCTTGATCATGATACAGAATATTTGGGTAAAGGTTAGAAAAAAAGATGTTCACTATACCACACGCGGTTTAATTCATATTTTGATTAATACCATCAGGGCTTCGAGGTCCCTAGCTCGTCATCACATTGCCCTAAATTCATCTCTTAGTATAGTAGAAGTAAAATTCAATTAATTTATTGATTGAATATAATCGATCTCCAAGCCAAAATCACATTTTCCCCAAAAGACCCCAAAAACGGTAAAGGGGCGGGACTTGTACGCATTGGCACGCCCCTTACCCCCCGCAACGACGCCTGTGAGTGGCTGTTCAGTCCGGCGTGGACCATTGTGGGCGGGGCCTTGTTAATGGACGTTGAAAAAAGAAAATTACGTTTAGGGTTGGTTGCTTTTACCTTCGGTCTCTTTTCTTGAGTATTATGATTAAAAACGGCATATGTTGCTCACTTAAGACAGGAATCGGTATTACGTACGCGGGAATTTAACAGGTGAGCCCTCGTACTTTCGCTAATTTTTGTGCTTGTAGAAATCATTGCAATTTGCAGTTTTATGACAAGACAGCAAGACGCCTTTTGGACTTGCCCGTCTTTTATTTTTTTTGACCACTCCAAGTTAGCCCCTTTTAATTAATTAGGTGAGCTTAATTGTTGCTGCAAAATTCACATTATTCATCAGATACGATAAGGATTGAATACCTTTCCAAAACGTGCTTGTTTTTTGTTTGACTGCATGGCTGCAGCTTCGATCATGTCTGTCAACCTAATTAGTAGCAATTAATCCACCTAATTAAGCCGAATGTTGGAGTCAAAATATATATTCAGATATCCATATCTCGGAAAAATGCTGGTCAGAGAAATACTAATTCACGTAATATAGCGTAATCGTTTCTGTGGGTATATGCTGACTTGGGCTTGACCCAGTTTCATTTGAGACCATAGTTGCGCTCATTTAATGGGCATGCTGAGGGGTCCTAAGTGGATAGGTCAGTGTAGTGTTAAGTAGAATCGTATTTTAATAAACAACCCACATTTGAAGCCCTAGTATTGTGGTTCTATGATTCTGAATTTTTTTTTATGAATATAGCAATTCATATGTTAAAATACAGGGATTTCTTTTAAATTGTGTATTAAATTCCTCAATATTGTGTGATTTTATATTCGGAGGGCCCATTGTTTTATTCCCCCCTTCTGTATTTCATGGTATTATGGTGTTTAAGAACAAACTATCCCCAAATGTAATCACCGGTCCCACCAAAAATTACACGAAACCCGTATTGATTAGTTTAGGTTAGGTACCTTGCCATATTTTGCTCGGTGGTCCCAAGGTTTTGTGGTTTTACCCACATGATCATATTTGTCTATTTCCCTTGGCAGCCAATCTTACGATATGCCTATCCGAGTAATTTTGTAGCGTTATAGACGAGAATATGTGCAGCGTATTCAAAATTGATTTTTCTAAAATTTTTTTTTTAGAATTGCACGTTGCCTCCAGTCAACAGACTGCGTTTGCACACGAGTATGATTTAGAAACTGAAAATGGACCTTTGCTGAATTCTGATTTTTCGCTTCTTGTTCACGACTGTGAAAACTCACACATGGATCTACACAAGGTTTGTTTAATTGCACGTATTTCAGAAATTTTAGTTAATTAAGTAAATTGATTGTGTACGCAAGATATTTGATGCCCTAGCTCTTGTACCTGTTGGTGTTTCCTTTATTGTCAATAGGTCACTGTTTAAATGCACGTACATTTTTAAGCCGATCAAGTATCAACAATTGTGCGATTATTTCTAGGGCGAGACTCAACTAAGAAGGTTGCCTATTAGTGGAGACTCCAAAGTTCCCAGTTTGAGTGCATTGCCCAAACATGCCAGCAGTATGCCTTTTGATAAAGATGGACTTAGTATGTAATTTTTCATATTCTATACATTTTTGTGTGGTTATTTTAATCAAAATGCTGTTTTCGCATACATCCAACGAGACTGATTACATTCGTTGAATTTAATGAAATGTATAAGCTAAATGAATGTGTGACATGCGCAAACATTTCGTGAAGTTGGGACCGACGCCGATGGTCGAGTGGTTTTCGTGCTCGCCTCTCGATCCTAGGTTGCGGGGTTGGCTCCCCGGTCGAGGTCGGTGGGAATTTTTACCGATGGGAGAAATTCCCTGAGTGATGGCTCTTTCGGATGAGAGTTTAAACCGAGGTCCAGTGTTGATTGTTGCACGTTAAAGACCCCTCGAGAGGGGGTGGA
>JAUJYV010001780.1:0-15550 GCA_033995625.1 Ophyiulus pilosus
GTAGTTCAATGCGTGGCTCCTCCCTTCCCGCCGCTAACGTTAAGGTAAGTATAAAGACGTTGGCATGCTCAAACTGTGTATTATAAAATTGCCTTGGTGCAACGTGAAAATGCTTACTAAATCACTGATCTGATTGAAGTTAATGATAATAATTGCGTACGTTTTATTATAGAATACAACAGTTTTTATTAAAACATAACACATAGTTTTACAAGTGAATCACGTGGGCAAAGCTTTACCGTATATCACAATGAGAAAACGCTGTTTCACTGTACGCGCTTTCAACCATATTTTTTACAAATGTTAATTAGAAGATAATATACACTGGGTTTTAAATTAGCCAATTAATAAGCAGGAATTGAGGATGCAGAATTGCTCTTAAAAAGCACTTAACGAGGGCTAATGAAGGTACAATAGGAAAGCCTTTAAATTAATTCTTATATAGGTTTAAAAGGCTTAATTTTTTGTGTCTTTCATTTGCATAACAAGCATGCCAAAGACCTCGATATAAGCTTCAGCAAATTTGTAACATTTACAGAACATGCCTGACGGTTACATTCTGCAAAAATTTCGAACTCTCGGAATCCCCAATTTGGAAATAACAATAATTTATCATAACTATATACATGGGTGTTAGCCATTTGGCTCTCTTGTGGACCGTTTTGGTCCCTGTCCTCAGTAATCCAAGCTTGATTGTTAAAAATGCTTTGATGTCCATGAAATTCCAAAGGACCTGGCCAGTAGGGATATGATGCTATTTTGAAGTTTAGATAGGACGCGGGTATTTTCGGAGTTCACGCACCCCGTGGGGGAACATGGCCTATCTTGATGAGATTAAATGCATGGCGGCGTTCTCTAATTGGTCAATGTCCAGAAGTTGTGCTGGACATTGGCGGACAATAATATGTGCAATTATTTTCAAATTAAGAAATTAACCCAATGGTCATAAGAACAAAATGACCACGAGAATAACAGGATTTCATAACAAGAGCATGGAAGGGATAAACATCAACTAGTGATAAGCAAAGACTTGAGCTCAAGAATAAGGGCATGTGTTTCTTGTAAGACAACATGAGAATACAACACTTTCGCTCAGAGATTGAGCTCAACTTGAAAGGTATTTCCTTAGGAAAAAAACAAATGACGCCAATTAAAGTTTTAAGTATTCAGCATTCGCTTAGATGCTCATACTTTTTGTTCTGGAACAATCGTTTCAGTCGAGGAAACATTACTTCGGCAATTCAAGACAAGTTGGACATTTTGTCAATGCAAGAGAAAAATATCATAAAAAACTCAACTATTTTTTTGCTGATTGTCAATGGGAATTACCAACTCTTCTTTTGCTGGGGAAATTTTCTTTTTTTTAAACATTTGTACGATTTTCAGAATTTCTGCAACAAGTAATTGATTTCATGACGTTTGAAGAACTTTAGTCGAGGAATTTTTCTCTTATCATGCTGTTTGCGGTTTTAGTTTTTAGTTTATGATGCGTGTTCAAGTTGGTATTTTTATATTTTCGAAGCAATGAATTCTGTATTTTTTTTGGAGAAAGTGGAACCTTCAACGTTACTCATGCATGCTAGGCAAAAGTTTACCACAAATTGGTTATAATTTGAAATTATTAAGCACCATTGGTTGCTTGACTGACTCTTTCATTATTCGGTTTATTCGATGTGCAATATTTTGATTACCTCTTTACCAAAAATATATTGCGGGTATTTATAGAAATATGTATTAAACAATCTCTGACTTGGATGACAAGTGCTAATTTGAGATCGATTTTGGATTGAGAAATGACTGTTAAATCTAATATCGACCAGAAGTTTGTTTTTTAATTTAAGAACTTTTCTAAATCGTGGGCAGTTCTCACGCAGACATTTCGTTTTATAAAATTTTCTCTCCAAGTACAAGTTCACAGATTTTATCTGAAAATTGTGGGATGATTTTCAAGCAGATTCTCATGCAGAATAATCCGAAATTTTTTCTTCACTACACATGGATAATGTATTCCTGGCCCACGCTGGCCTCAAACGTGATTTTCTCAGCCTTTGGGAACCCATTATTTTGCTAAAATTTAAATTATGGGAATGAGATTGCAAGGAGGTATAGCGTAGGGTGGACCTGCAAGGTATAATTTTCTGAAAATATTGCCCATCGCCAAATTCGCCAATACATAAATATTTCATTTTTCTGTAATTCTCACCAATGTGTGGGAAATTTGCGTTTCCAACATTTCCATTTTTGTTCAGGCAACAATTGGGAGAAACCACATTTCTCAAGTAATTGCATATAGGAAACCACTTGGTTTTCACTTAATTCGATAATAATGCTTTTGTTTTTCATTTTCGTTTTTGTCATACTTTCACTTTCTTAAAATAAAAAATGACTATTGAAAACGCCAATTACTATATACCCTCATATTCATCCAATCTCCCAAAAAATAGGAAACCATTCCATATACATATATTGTATGGAATTTTTTTTTTTTTAAATTGAATAATTTTGTCAATCACTTTATATGGACTTCGAAAATTCTTTTAGTTGCTTTGTTTTTTTATGTTCAATTTAGTTGAATTGTGAAGAATTGCATATTTTTGAAAAAAATTCATGTTTGAGAGGTAAATATTCAGGTTGATACTCAAGTCAGTACCCAATGACAAAAAATTGTATTTGGTGAATGTCAATGTACCAATTAACGTCATGAAATCATTATCCGTTATAAGTACTGTCGAACCCGCTTAATTGCACAGTGATCGGGCAAGCCGAAAATGTGCAATTAACCGGTTTATGCAAAACGATCAGTATGTATTGGATCACAATTCCATACAAAAGTTGCACATGGGGCTTGCAAAATATGTGCAATTAAGCGGGTTCGACTGTATTCTGATATGCACTGCTGGTTTATACACAAAACGAAATTTTACAATTATGCTATCTAAAACATATTGCTCTTGAAGGGACAAGAAATCCAGGGGAATTGGCAGTTAATAAATATGTAAGCATCTTTTGAAAAGAGTTTAAACGTTAACTGGCGTAGTGATCCTTTTGCATCTGGTGAAGTCGCTTATGCCTGCTATCACATGACCTGGCAGTAGAAAAAGCGCAGGGTGGCACCTTGACGGCTATTGGTCCATTTAAAGGCTATCTGCGCTGAAGGCGCCTTGGTCCTTCCAAGAGTCACTGGGGGAGGGAATGTCACGTTTTGGGGTATGGGAGATCAACATTCAGTAATGGTACCCGGCAGCCGCACTCATACGGTGTCCATTGGGACGGTAGTCAGCGTCCGAGGAACTATAACGGTAGAATCTCTTGTCCTCATTGGCCGCCTCCACCGGGGAGCGCTTCGGTGCGCCCTTATCTGCCATGGGGCGCTCAGGAGAGGCTTTGGCGTAGGGAAACGCCGGCCTTTGCACGCGGGCAGGGGGCGCTGCTGAGTACTCGTACCTATCCCGCTCCCACTGGGGCTCACGACCATAGCTGCCCCGTCCGTCGTAGTCTCGCCCCTTGGCTGCTGGCACCCCCACGTAGTGGTGCTGCTGCACCCTGGCAGTCTCGCGGTCCAGGCCCGGGTAGCGCTTCTCGTCCGGGATCTCCTGGTAGCGCTGTGGCTGCCCTCCGGCTGAGTGGTGGCCGCTGCTGGGCATGGAAGACTGACCGCTGTCAAGCCGACGGATACGTGGTAACGGCGGCACGTAGCCATCCCTATAAGGGGCTCCATAGTCTGGCGGCGCGCTGACCAAAGGTGGCGGCGACTTGTCATGGTGGCGGTAGGCGCTCTGGCCACCGCGCCTAGGCTCCTCCAGACGGTCGAAGCTGCGGCTGTGAACCAGATGCGGGTGCGGGACCGGCGCCGCAACGTATGGGTCGTAGTCCTTCTCGTCACGGCTCTTGGAACGCCGGATCTGGCGCTCCGGACCCGCGGCTAGCTCCTTCTCATCACGGCTCTTGGAACGGCGTAGCCGCTGACGCTCCGCCGTGTACCGGCCGTCCTCCCGAGGTTCGGCCCGGTGCACCGGCGCAGCGAAGCGTCGCTGCTCTCCGTCATCCATCGTCGCGCTGCGCCGCACCGCCGACGCGCGCTGCCGCTCTTCCTCCGGCGGTGCCTGGAAGCGATGCCGCTCATCTTCAGGAGGTGGTTGAAAGCGGTGGCGCTCGCCGTCTTCCGGCACCGCTAAGGACCGTCGCTCGCGTCGTTCACCCTCGTAATAGCGTTCACGATACTGTGGTAGCTTTGGCGACGGCGGATGCATTGAGGAGGGCGGCGAGGGCGAACGACGGGCTCGACGGTGACGTGGACTGGCCGGTGGCTGCACCAGAATCATATCACGCTCCGTCTTCGCCTGTGGGTCGCGGTGCCGCTCCCACTCTTCGTCGCTGCTATTCTCCTCGTGCAGCGGCTTCTTGGGTGGTGTGGCGACGCCGCGTTCGTGCGTCGGCGAGCTGGGAGCCTCGTCCGAGCCGATACCGCTCGACTTGCCGCTTGAGTCGGGTTCGCCACCCGTGTCACGTCCGCCCTTCGGCGCCGACTTGCGGGGTGCTCCGCCGCCGCTACTGCTGTTGCGTTGTGCCGTGTCGTAGTCACGTGGTGGTAGTAGCATTGGACCATGGTTTCTCTTGTTGTTTAGCTTCTCTCGCAGCTCCGCAGCCAGAGAATCGTACAGGTTGGACATGCGCTCGTCGAGGGCATAGGCGTCTCGGTCGGAACCGGAACCGCCACCACTTGAGTCTGATTCGGTGCGGATGCTACGCCCTTCTGAGCTTGGCCGTTTTGGTCCAGGCAGCAGGCCCTTGGCAACCAGGCGTCGCTCCAGCTCTCCGAACTTGCGCTGGTTCTCAGGCCGCTCCACCAGGGCTCGGAGGTGTTGGCGCAGGATCGCCGCTGTCTCCACCGAGTCGCAACGGTAAGCGTGCACATGCACCGGACACTTGGACACTGGGTTGTAAATTAGAAGGATGCAGGCCACCACGTCGTCGTTAGGCGGCGCGTCCTGCACCACACACGTGATGGCATGGTCTGGGATGAAGTGCTTGGTCACTTCTGGTCGGCCCTTACCACACGGCTTGCCGTTCTGGATGATCTTCAGGCCTTTTCCGCTCACCTGTAGCGTGACCTTGAGCGGCTCCACCTCGGCTTCTCGCTCCGTTAGGTAGCTGACCACCGGTCGGATGTACTCTTCGCCGCGTAGGCCACGACTTTCCTTGGCGCCTAGGAACCACACGTAGTAGGAGGATTTTTTCACCTCTTTCCGTTTGGCGGCGCTGCTCAGCGCCATCTTGAAGGGTAGTTGTGGGTGGTGGAAGTTGTCACCGAGTGGTTCTCACAGTGGACATTGTGATCGACAGCGTACTTTTTGTTCAGGATGGTGTTTCAAGATGGCGGTCAAGGTACACGGAAGAGCACACTTTCTCGTAAATGATTTCAAGATGTCTGTTGTCCAAACACGTGATAACGTCGTATCCTGGAACAGATGTTTCGTTGATTTTTAGTGCAGAATTAATTCCAAGGCTCTTGAGTGTTATTTGCATCGATTTGTATGCAAACTATCCAGTTTTTCTGGTTGAGATTCAGGTTATGGCAAAATCCTGTAATTATAAAAAAATATATAGTTAGTCCATTAGCAACAACTTGATAGCGGTTATTGTTTCAGGAAACGGCAGACCCGGTTTCGCATGTTTTACGAACTTGGGGAAAGCAATTGCTTAAGCACGTCTTTTCCGAAGTGACTCTTTCATATCAACAGACTCTTGTTTTCAATTGTTTAGATGCATTTCTCAATTATGATGAAAATATCGTCTGTAATTGTATTTTCGTCATTTGAAAGAAACATGTATATTCTAGAATATATTCTAAAATGCATGTGCTCAATCTTTGACTCATGCTGGTCAAGAATGTTACAATCCCTAGAAAAAGCTTAATTTGAAGTAAAACATTCTAGTAAATAAACTATTTCTTGCAGTTTGAGGAGCTGCTCAACTGAGCATATTGCAATAGTTTAAACGACATTACCCAAAATTGACTACATGTATGTCCAAGTCACATGTGTAATTGTTACACAGTAAATAGTTTGAACAAGTCCGGAGTGTAAGCACCAATTTGTTTAAGAATGCAACAAAACTTGAGGGCTTGTTTGAGGCAAAATATGAAGGCTATGAATATATAAACATTGGACGGTGCATTGTCTAGTTGACCTATTTCGAAAAGCATTGGTCTCCTTTGTATTTTAAAGTAAAATGGTACATATGAATAATTTAACATTTCGACTGCTTAACACGTGTCTTGCTGTCCAGTTTGCCTACGGACTGGACACTGGTCAATGACAGCCAGGCGTACCAGAAGGCGTTTTTGAAAAATGAAGTGCATTTTATCTGTCGCTCAATCCCACAAACCCTTCAAAATGGTATCAGAATATGCTCTGTAATTTAAAAACAACTGACTATTTAGTTTCATGTGAAAGGCAATTTTATAATATCCATTCTGATATTGGCCGAGAGATTTGCATGTCCTGAATCAGTTCACCGTTGAACCTGTTCGACAACTATTAAATAGGACTGCATTTACATTGTAAATGCATCATTTTTAAAATTTGTATATTGGTGCTTTGGATTCTATCCCTCATATCGTTGCACTTTTTTCAACTGTTAAGTGTCTAATACGAAATGCTATGACAATGCATAATTAGTAGTGTAAAGTGTGTAATTGATTATGCATATTACAGTTATGATGTCAGTAGTCTATATTCTCCCAATGATGAGCTTCATTTCTTATAATGGGTAACTTCAATTAGGTTTTTGCTTTCTATAATTCCATTTAAGCTTAAACTCCAAAGCAATTATTTGAAAATTCATTGTATAATATAAATGGTCGCAATATATTTCTTATTCAAAATAAATTATACTAATATTTTCTATATTTGTATTTTAGTTTTATCAATTTAAAGATTTTAATGTTATACATAAAACAAAGAAAAATACATATTTGTGCACTTTTGTGGAAAATTGCATGTTCAGTGATACCTCGGATCACGAACGTCTCTGTCTACGAACAAATCGGTCAACGAACACCATTTACGAACGAATTTTGCTTCGCTTCACGAACGGTGCTTCGGTTCACGAACACGCGCGCACGGACGCAAGTGACTCGCAGCGCACAGAACCCTGCGCACAGCCACGTCTCCAACAGCAGCCCAGTTCGCGTGGGTGTAGTAGTCACAACAAGTGTTGATAATTGGATTTGCATTAATTGCAATTGATTCGGATCACGAACTTTTCTGCTTCACGAACAGTCAAGGAACTGATTGTGTTCGTGAACCGAGGTATGACTGCATTTAAAATAAGGCTAATAAATATATACGATATATTTATTCTATTGTATCTATGTACTGTGTGTGTCGAAATTGCTACTTTGGCTGATTTCGTAGGCTCATAAGTAGTATTAAGAGCACTTACTGTAGAAATGGCATTTGGTCATTAAAGTTGCTGTTAGGTAAATTTTGAAACGGTTAGGTTTCTGCAATCTCATTTATAATATGGACAGCCTAAGGCCATCCTTGATGCAGCTATGGAGGAAGACACCTTTTCAACTTTTCTAGGCCATTATAAGATTTTTTGTGTCGCCCATATGTTTCTGCCCATGCATACCTCACTTAGGAGGACATTTTAAAAGCCCACGGGTGTGCGTGGTTTTTAATTAAATTCGCTGTTAGCAGCCTACGATATTCCGCTAAAGGGGTCATCTGGAGATATTTAGATTCGTCTTGCAGAAGCAGCTTGGGATGGCATTTGCATAAATTTGCATAAATTGTGGACAATCCCTTTGCGTGCCGGAAAACTGCATTTGCTCCTGATTTATTAGTGTTGCACAAAGAATACGGCGTCACGATGAAAATACTTCTGTTTTGACAACCTTTTTGTAACATTAAGGTTAGTGTAGTTGACGAACATTAATTAGAATTATGTATTAACCTAAATGATAACATTTCGAATATTTTTATTTTATATTTCTGGTTGTATACAACTATGTAGGTTGAACTTGCTGTGTGTGAAGTCAGTTCGGTTTAGTTTTGACAAGATGGTGTCACGTGATCAGAAAGTTTCAGCTCATCCTCCAAAGTAAAAAATTGTGTACTAAAAGAGCGCCAGAAACTCTTGATACAATCCAATCTTGCTTCTAACATATATTATAATAATAGACAGTTTGAGCATGCCAACGTCTTTCTACTAACCTTAACTTCAGACGCGGGAAGGAAGGAGCCACGCACTGAACTACCCAATGAACTAAATGAATGTCATTGGTGCGCATGCGTGGTTCTTCCCTTCTCGCCTTTAACGTTAAGGTGAATATAAAGACGTTGGCATGCTCAAACTGTCTATTGCTTTTGTTCTTTAAAGGTAGATTCATTGCAATACTTTGGCAGCCATTGTTGACATTGACAATTCTGCTTTTAATTGTTGGTTATGACTACCTTATCCAGTGCAGTATTCATTCCAGATTATGTTTCACTTAGGTTCATGTTAAATATTATTTAATTCATTTTATGTTTAGTCATTTTTAAGTATTTGACACATGACATGAGTTATAGCCCGTGCTCAAGTCACCCATAATCTATTCTTGAAGTTCATTGAAATTTCGTTGTTAGATGAAGAATTGTTGAAATCTGAATTTCTACTAAATATGTGATCTGAAGCTCGTCTTTAGCAGTCTTTAATTTCTTTATTGCACGGAATGGAGGAAAATTTGGTTACAGTAAAATAGCACAACCAGATTGCGTGTTCCTCAATTAGCGTGCCACATTGTTTCTGGGGCAGATTGGACGAAGGAACTTAGGCGCATAAAGTTGATATTTTTCCTCTCAAGTTGATGGATTGCTGACAACATCAACTATCTAGTCTACCATCCATACTAATTCATTGTATCGGATTGTGAGTTAAATAACCCATTCGGTGTCGGGTTTTTTATCCTTTTGGGGAGACTGACTATAGCCAAACACGCGAGATTCCTAATAATATACAGCTTGGGAAAAAAATCTCCATCAAATTGAAAACATTGTTTCACCGTTTGTCTACAAGAGTTCGCATTGCCTCCAAGACACCCAAGATGGCCTCCGGCAGGTTGGCGTGACTTACCGTAGAAAGTCAAACGTTCAGGGAAAATTGGCGAGCATTGTACCGTGAAACCGTTGTTTTCTGCGGGAACAAAGACCCCAACTCCCCCTCGTCCCTCACCCCCCTAATTCACCTTTTTTTTCGGCGTTTGAAATAGGTGCAATACAGTGCCCCAGAAACAGTTTTCATTGATCGACAATCGGATTTCCCATGGTAAAAAAGGTATTGGAAGAATTGTTTATTGTTTCTGTGGCGTCACAGATCGGCAGGTGCCTATATCAGATCACATTGTTACTGTATGGAATTTGGGTCTCGGTTAGGGTACCCTGCCGGGGTCGAGGGTAAGGTGACCCCCTTAAAAATGCATCGACTGTGACGCATATATTTGGAGTCTTTGTCCCAATGACATCGGAGATGAGAACCAGCTGAGTGGCAATGATTTCTTCTGGGTTTTGGAAGATTTCCAAAAAAACATCCCAAAATTGGGTTTTGTACGGTTACGAGGTCGTGAGCCGCTTTTGCACTTAAAATTGGGGCAAAATTCTGTTACAGAATGTTACGAACATCGGTATTGTTTGTCCACCAAAATACCAATGGTTGTAATGAATTAGAGCGAAAAACGTTTTCTGGAAGAATTTGGTGGCTAGATGACAGTTTGAGCATATGCCAACGTCTTTATACATACCTTTAACTTTAATGGCGGGAAGGGAGAAGCCACGCATTTTGAACTACCCAATTAAGTAATTGAACGTAATGGGTGCACATGCGTGGTTCTTCCCTTCCCGCCATTAAAGTTAACGTATTTATAAAGACGTTGGCATGCTCAAACTGTCCATGATAGTTATTTTTATCAATATGAATGGTGATTATATTATTTTCATCATTTACAATACTTTACTATACATTTATAATACTAAACGTTAACAATTTGTTTTGCTTAATTTTAACAAGTCATTATTTTTTAAAATCCATATAAATTGCTAATCTCAATAAGTTGATGGCTTTAATAATGGAATCCAATTTACCCATTGCAGAATATAACAAACTATAAAATTCGTGCTTTATTTAACTCAAGCATTAGTTGAACTTTAACTAGCACTATTTTTTTTTTTATAAATGCACCAGTTTTTTTGTGCACTGAATTCCTCGAAAGGGAAGATATTCTTGACCGCTTGATGAACTTAAGATTTGAGATGCGAGATAACGAAGTTGCGAAAATGCTAAGATATACTGTATAAATTAACGGGAAAAGTAAAAAAGGGAAAAATTGTCTTAATTAGAATATTTTTTTTTTTATTGGAGACAATGTAATGAATTTTGCTTCCTGGAATTTAACGACTAGAATTTTTGATGGGAAAAAATGCCACGTTATGCGTTATTGAGCGTGAGAAATTTGAAAACAAGAGTCTAATAACCGACGATTTTACATTGTGATAACCCTTTGCATCATTATACTTTAACCGTTCAATGATTATTTGCCCATCGACAACATGAATTTGTAATCGTATACAGCACAAAATCATGTTGTGGGTTTGCAAAACCTTAGATGAAACAATCTGATATATTCAGCTCGGGTAATTTATTATTAAAGTTTAATATTGGAAATCCAAATTGATTAGCAGTAAGACTGCACAAACTCGCACTTTAATAGCAATTGAATTCCTATAACGAAAGCAGGTTTAACGTGCTTGTAAATCGTCAGTTTGCTGACAGCTCAACAACCTGAATATTACAAACGTAGCCCAGAAAAGGACATAGCCATTTATCAATTGTATTTTAAAATACTGCATATACACAGTATTACAAACATCCGAAAAGTACCTAATGAAATATATGAAAAGGTATTTATATATTGAATCGTAGCGTATTTTACAACGCATTGTAAAACGTATTTACAGTCGAACCCGCTTAATTGCACAGACCGGATAAATGCATATATTTTGCAAGCCCCATGTGCAACTTTTGTACCAGATTAATTGCATATTTGCGGCTTGCTGGGTCGATGTGCAATTAAGCGGGTTCGATTTGTATGTGGGGTACATTGCTCTGGTAATTTTAAATGCCGTATATTTTATATATAACATGTGTCAAAATCTTAAAAATATATTCTTCTGTTTAACTGGTATTTCCAGCGTTTTGAAAAAAATGTGATATTCCAGAACATGTTTCAAGCATGCATCCAACCCATCCCAGAACCTGACAACTTACCAGCAGTTGGTCACTTAAAATCCTGCGGTGCAAACTTTTTCCAAACGTGTATTTGCTGCAGTATCCCACACTATTCACATTATCCGGCTATTCCACGGGTCAAAGGTCACAAGCGTCCAAAGCACCGAGCGCGACAGTGGCACATCCAGCCAAGTCGAGCATGGCTCAACTCTGGAAGGCGACGCTGATGGAAAAATTAAGATTGGACAAACTAAAAGTTTGGCACGCTTTGGGGGTACCAAGTTATCCTTCCGTTGCTAAGCAAACACGGCACCTGAGGTTCACCGGAGCGCGAACTGAGCGGTTGAGCAGCGTACGTGTTTGCTCGGAGGAGGGTGGCCACTGATGTGAACTTGCGATGGTCGCAGGCGTACCTGTTTGAACGAGTGGCTCACCTGTGGCACTGCGCATGCGCGTTACGCATGCGCAGTGCACGCTGTTGAGGTCGCCAATGCGGCGGAGGCTGGGTTTCTCGCCTTTCCGGATGCCTGGTCAAGCCTACGCTGCCGGGAAAAGTATGCAGGACAGTGGAACCAGATGGGGAAAGTCGGAGTTTGGGACAGGTGCATCCTATCAGTGGTGTAACTATAATTTCTGGACCCTCAAGAAAAATTTGTAGGTTGCACTATATGTGTGCATGTAGTAATTACTAAAAATATAAATTTATTTTGCAACAAGTAAATTTATTTTTTGTACGCCACATGTCGTTTTTGAAAATTGTAAATATTTATTTTGTATAAAAAATTAAATTTTAGCTTTGTATTAATTAGCTATCATTGTAGTTACATAGTTATTTGTGGCTGGGCCCCCTTTTGTCTCCTGGTAACTAATATTTTTATACCTAGTCCTAACTTAACCTAGTCCATTTTAGCTCAGACCTCTTTCCTCCCCCCCTCATAGACGTCCTTAATTTTTTTGGAAAATTAGAGTGTCCAGAAAATGTGTTGCCCATTCTATAAATTTCCAAGCACCTGTCTCGCTGCCAATTCCATGACATTTTTCCAGATTTTTCTGATTATCGGAAATTTCCTGACCTCGAAGGGAAATTCCAGCATAAAATTGGTGTCTAACACAAATGTAGACATATATAATACCCAACTTTTCCAAGGTTTTAAACGTTAAAGTACATTTGGGACTGGTGACGACGCATATTTCTTCTGATGTCCCTTTCACTGATCTTTAAAACTTAATTAAACAGAAAAACCAAAAAAACTGAAAAATACCATCATTAGTGGATCCCCATAATGGCTACCACCTTGTCCACATAATGTCTACCTGTTAGCAGACCCCCTACCTCCTCTTGAGGCCGTCCTTTTTGAATGGCCCCACATACAAATTCAGTAACAATTTCATTCTACATGCATGTTCTGACATGCCATGCTACTTTTATATTTAAAACTGGTAGTATTTTATTGCGTTTATTATTTTATTTTTTTCTGAGCGTTAAATTATGAGACTACAGTATTTACTTGAATTTACAACTCCTAACCATATAGATATTCGTATATAATTAGAGCCGACTGCACTTTTTACTAACCTTTTCACATTCCTGCTCTTCCAAAGTCACCATCACATGTGAACATTCTTAAACTTAAATAGCTATCTATGAACATTATGATTCTGGTATTACACTGCTTATGGCATTTTGCATATTTGAAGTAATAATATGAAGCATTAGACAAGTCACAAATGCCCTTTTCGTGATATGAGTCACCGAATGGGTTTTTCTGTTCGTGAACACCTACATGTCGAGGGGGTGCTGTGCTAAAATGGTGATGGCCAGCCTCGCACACGTCTGGGGGTATTCGTGCAGAAAGCGCGTAGGCTGAAATCCTCGGTTTTTTGTCATGTTCGGTCATCCCTGAAATATGTGCTGGTTGAATACCCTTGCACTTCTACCATCACTCTGTACTTGCCTAATTTTTCAATTGATAGCGAGGTTTTTGTCCTTAAACTGGCTTTTGGAACGTTGTTTGGGTATAACACTGCCATCTTTGACCACTTGTGCATTTCCTTTCCAAGATGGCGCCACCCTTTTGCTCCAGAAGCAGACATCTTGGAATACCAATTCTGCATTAAAAGTCACATATGCCACTTTGAGATGCTGATCGTGAATTAGGACAATTAGACCAATTGGAACCTGCACAAGTGTTCTATATCGTGTTTACATGTCATGCCGCCATCTTTTTTTTCATTTTGTCATGAATTTACTTATCTGTCATATACTTAAAATATAATTTTTCTCCTTTAGGAAGATATCCATTGTTGGGACATACCTTCAAATCATAACAGTCCATCAATGAATGACCCTATCGTCTGGAGCACATATCAGATTAAAGGTATGTTATTTAGTTTTATATCCTTGTTATAGAGTATTAGACAATTACCATTCTAACGTGTCTAACTATAGTTAGCTTAGAAAATATTACAATTAACTGCACGTCATTTGTTTGTAACTGTGAATATTGTCAACCTATAATGAATTCTAAGCACATTATCCATGATTTTTTTGAACTTTTGTACTGATGACAGACAGAAACGAAACGGTTAAAGTTGAGGTCCTGGACCTTTTTTAGAGGCAAACTTCGTCACATCTTCGTCACAGTTGGTGTACTTTTTTTGCACCTATGTGTTTTGGTACAGATTTATTTTGTTGTTGAAACACAATGTTTTTGAAAAGCACGACTTTTCATAACTTCATATACTAATAACGGAAAAATTGATTGTTTTATTATTTTCGAAGCCCCGAAATGGACTTGATACTGTTTTTTGTTGCACATTTACTCAAATCGAAGGGGCCACTCAAAAAGGACGTCCCCGAAATTTCTTCAAAAATTGACCTTCTATACCCCCTGTCCACATGGTGTACATTTTAACCCATTCACTCCTTATGGACGTCCTTAATTTTTTTGAAAAGTGGGGTGTCCAGAAATTTTTTCAGAACATACAAAGGCCCATCCTATAAATTTCCAAGCACCCGTCTCGCTGACAATTCCACGACATTTTTTCCAGATTTTTCTGATTACCGGAAGTTTCCTGACCTTGAAGGGAAATTCCAGCATAACATTGGTGCCGATTTAGGCATAATTCCCGACTTTCCCGAGGTTTTAAAAAGTAAAGTACATTTGGGACTGGGGATACATTTCTTCTGATGTCCCATTCCTCCCCTTCACTGACCGTTAAAACTTAATTAAACAGAAAACCAAAAACTAAAAAATACCATCATTAGTGGACGTCCATAATGCCCCTCCCTCTCTTCCTTGTTCACATGGTGTCCATATGGACCCCCCCAATCCCCTGTTGAGGACGTCCTTTTGGAATGGCCCCAAAGTGCTCAATTGCAAACCCCACCACTCACCGAAAACGAACCAGGTTGGCCCCCACTTTCTACTTTTCCTTTTATTGGAACTAATAATTGCAAGTGTGAACGCTCTAACCTATTTGCCACTCTTTCGTCATATTTCTGTACGCTTTCAATTAATATAATTGAATGGCTTTATGAATGCGTTAACCTAGTTAAAGTAAGGGTTGTATAATTCATAGAGGAGAATATGCGGAAAAAAATCCCTACACATTTTTGTACTTTGGGTTTCCTCCGTGTTGTGTGTTCGTTTGTGTGAAAGGTGGTTATCATTATGTGGCGTTTTGGTTTAATGGGCTAAACACTGGGACAATTTACAATAGATTGTAAACAGAGTGGTACTAATTGGTATGAACCTCTTTCTCAAATATTGAAACGAGTCCAGATATTAATTTTAAAGGCAGTCAAGCCATTCCTCCACGTTTTCGATTACATTTCACTGGCCTGTGGCTATTAATGAGGTTAAGCTGTCTCAGGAGTTAGGTCAGAGGTCAGCCATTGAACACATCTAAAATCCAACGTTTCCTGCTATCGGAAGCTTACCCATGCTATGAGTTGTCTCGGTTCAGAATGGGTCAAGCACGCACTTTTGGCGTTAGGTCTCCTGTAAATAGAGGTTTTGTGCTAACCAACGCGAAGTCGTGCTGGGTGTAATAAATGTTAAGAGGTTAATTAGTTTTACATAATGATGAGCTTGCAATTGTTACTGGAGTTTACGTTAACTTTATATTGGTACTAAACTGTTTTAAAGCTGTTTTACGAGAAATTGCAAACTTGTTTGTTGTGTCCTAAAAAAAAAAACCCCTTATGGAAAAAATTGATGCCAAACTGGTTGCTAAAACTGATTGCTAATAAATTGCAAAACTGACTGCAATCTGA
>JAUJYV010001781.1:0-15539 GCA_033995625.1 Ophyiulus pilosus
CATATTCTGGGCAGCCGCCTAATCGGGGCAAAACGCCTCCGCCGGATGTGTCCAAATTAAGCGGAATCGACTGTATTACAGTTTCCATATAATCTTTATTAAAAATGAATGATTAAAGTTTTGAAGAGTCTCCAAATAAGCAAAACAAGGAATTATTTGCCTTTAAAATTAGTTTTGTTTTATTCTAAAATAATTTATTCATGTGTATATTATATTTTCAAAACAATTTATCTTTCAGTGTAGAAACCTTTGTCAACCTCTGTCAAAATTATGTAATACTATTAATACCTAAAGAAAAGGTTTCTTTACTTGAGGTTTTCAAAATCTCATTTCTTATAAACATTTCTCAAAGTACCCCGCCAATACTAAAAATCACTTGTTTCACGCTTGATTTGATGTTAATTCTTCCATATTCGAATATATGAACTATCAATTTTGACGATGTTTTTTAATATTGACCGTACGTGTGTGCTGCGATTTCTAACCAATGAGATCGTTGAAGATAGTAGATGTCTGAAAAATACTTTACACGTCGTATACAATTATGGTACTAAAACAAAGGGTTAGTGAGCGCTTCAGTTTAACAACAAAGTGCTAAAATGCTACACGCACAATTGTTAATTAACACATTTGTAATAGCACGTACATTGTAATTTATTTCAGGGATTTCTTTCTGGTCCCTTTTAAGTTTTGTTTCTATCTATAAAGTATATACTATTTGTGGACCCCAATGCATGCTAACAGTAAACAGGTGATCCGATTCTCATACTGTACAATTTGAAGGCCCTTATAACGAAACATTCAAGTTGGAAGACATTAGATGGCGTTGCAAACTATATACATAATTCAACTTAGTACTGGCAGTGTTTCACTTAAATTTAGTCATGGAACCCTTTTATATTTTGTACAACATAACGGAACTCCTTGTGTTAGCGTGCCCGATGGCAAATGGACTCCTTTAAACATTTTAACCATTTATTGAAAATATAAAAATTCAATTATAACAATCTGTATTTACATTTAGTATACATACATTGAATATTATCTATTAGTAATACGTACAATATATAGTATGTATAGCCTACTGCGATTATCAAAAAACATTCATTTATATCAAAAAAATTGTATTCGTACCTACATTTTATTTATTTCTTATTAAAATTATATGATAGCTTTATAGTTGTGGGTGGTCCCCTTTGACTCGTGACAGACGATTGAGAGATTGAGCCAGTCAACGCCTTAACGTTAGAGGCGGGAAGGGAAGAACCACTCATGCGCACTCATGACGTTCAGTTAGTACATTGGGTAGTTCAGTCCGTGACGCCTCCCTACCAGCATCTAACGTTAAGGTTAACGGCGGGAAGTGAGGAGCCACGGATTTAACTACCCAATGAACTAAATGAACGTCATGAGTGCGCGTCACGTTCAGTTAATTCATTGGATAGTAAAGTCCGTAGCTTCTCCCTTCCTATTATTACCGTTAACGTTAAAGTTAACGTTAAGGCGATGGCTGACTCAAACTCTCTATAGTATGCCATGATAGTTTGGTTAACACTCCTCAATCACTTATTAAAAGTTCACTAGCTTAATTATATTGAATAGCCACTAAATGACACCTTTTTCACTTTAATTCTGTCAACTTTTTTTTTTGCCTTTCCGAATAACCTATTTTTTTTAAATAGTTATAACACGTTAGAAATAAATGTGCGACATGTTTCACAGGGTGTGCGGGTCAGATGAAATGTCACAACAGGCCATAGTTTGAAAACCCCGGGTCAAGAACATTAATTAATTAATTGTTCGTTGTCATATCTAGAAGTTTAAGTTTTTGTAGTTATCACTTCTCAATCCCTTATCAATGGTGCGTCAAAATTTGCTACGCATAAGTTGGTTTTTTAAATATATATATTTTTTTTGTGAGCAATGCACTCCATGCACTGCGAGGGGATATCGCATGTTCCACTAGCAAACATTCCTTTTCCAAGAGACAAATGTTGGACAAATGTCCGTGTCTCCTGGGTCATGCAATGCACCAGGGTGGCCCACTTAAATGCGCCTTGCATAAGTGCGCCTCCTCCTTGTTGTTGCAAGCAAGCAGGCCCCCAAAAAGAGCGTATGGAATACGAGCAAAAGGAGTGCGGCGCCAGTGGGCAAAATACGAAAAAAAAAAAAAAAAAAAAAAACTGCCCAATTTCGTTGTTTTGGTTTGGCTTTTGTCTCACCTGATGCAGGAAGGGCCACCTGCTCGTCTTTAACCTTGGCAATTAAGGTGAAACTCAGATGAGAATTAAGGCAAAGCAGCAGGGAGAGGAAAGCGAGCTTATTCATTAGTTTTTCTCGAGCAACTATAAGTCATCTTAATAAAGACGTCAGGCTCCCGGCTTCTTAATAATTCCACGAAAATTAGGCGAAGTTGGCTATGCTGTCTATCCCAGCTAATATTTCCTTCAGAATCGTTGACACCTATCGAAATTTGGCATTTTTATCTATTTGGAGATGGTATCGTGCTTCGGGTTGACGTTAGATGACGCCACTGGCAACCCTTTGCCATAAGCTTGTGTTCGTAGGGGTGGTTTAGAGTGCCATCTGAAGGAATTTATGTAAAATGAAACTTGGAAACTCACTATTTACACTTTTTGCTTGTACAATTTAAGCTTGAACAATTAAAGCTTGAACAATTAATATAACGAAGAATATAATAAACAGATTTATCGAGCTCTTATATCTAGCTCATATATATACTGTAAATGTGTTAAAACTGTTACTTTATTAAAAATAAAGCAAAAATAATATATATGACTATCATTAAATAGATCACATATGTGTCTCTATACGTTTATTCTTTAGATAGTAGACAGTTTTAGCATGCTAACGTCTTTATACTTACCTTAACTTTAATGGCGGGAAGGAAGGAGCCACGCATTAAACTAGCCAATGAATTAACTGAACGTAATGGGTGCACATGCGTGGTTCTTCCCTTCCCGCCATTAAAGTTAAGATACTAAGTATAAAGACGTTGACATGCTAAAACTGTCTAAAGACGTTTCAAAACGGCCCCTCAAATAATGAAAATATTCTCTATAAATTTAAACATAATGTAGTATCCTTACAATTTGTCACATTATATACTGACTCTATACTGTTATACATTTTTGTTTAAATATACATATGCAAAATGTTTATTTTAAAAATGTGGAATGCTAGACATACTGTTCTAACGTAAAACATTACATTTAACAATGTGTAAAAAGTATAGAACGTGACAGGTAACAACAATTACAGAATAATTTACTGAAGTAGCGTGTGACAGTGCACAAGTTACCGTACTTGATAGGGGGAAAACTGGTACCATCTTTCATTTGGCGGCTTAAGCATGTGCTTATTGTGGTTAATGGTTAATACATTTGATCTATGCTACCAAAATTCCAAAATTCATTATTATAATAAACAATTTCCACTGTTCCAGTTTTCAGTTTATTTCACGATTATTTTCAATTCTATATTTACCTTGAAATCCTTTAAAACTTTAGAAATTTTCTATTTAGATCATTTGTGGGAAAAAGAAACTAACTTAGATGAGGTTATTCACTTAGGAATGTAACTTACAACAAGGATGATTTTCGAAATGTTAACATTGCAGGCATTGGACGATCATATAGAGGAAAATGCAAATTTTATCAACTCACCTATCATGAAACAGGTGCATAGTGCTCCCACACCAATGTATATACAGGTGTAAAAAGTAAACATCCTTATAGACATATATGAAAATTCTATTGCAAAAATCAAAATCGAAAGCTGAAGTTTTTGTACATTAAAAATATATTATTTCCGCGTTTTAAAACAAGTAGTGCACTAAAATAGCCGCTTGAGGTCATAGGTTATGTTAAATCCCAATCGTTGTTAATCCACAGGTTTCACGTTGGTGCAATCCAGGTTCGGCCTGGCACGCGCGATTCGACTCATCCAATCCAAGAATAAATAAACTCGCTAATCGGTCGTTAGCTAACCGACGATTAAAGCATGTGGTCAGCGTTTCCCCGTAAAGTTTCATGAAGCACCCATTGTGCCGATGCTGTTGTTGATGCCCACAAAGTCGAGCACGAAGAGCTGTAAAGTGGTGCAAGCCATGTAGCCATCCACACTACTGATCTCTCTGTTAGTCTCTGGCCTCACTATCTTTTTTGGGGGCTGTCTCACCCCCTGAAGCCCCCTCAACGGCCTCATTGAGGCGCTCGGGGTCGTACAGGACACGGGCGGACTGCCCACTCTCGGGTCAGTTTCAAGGGGTGGGGAAACGCTGCATGGCAGCCACCTCCACCCAGGCACTTTTCATTCATAAGAATTGGAATTTTTTTTTGTGGGTAGGAGGGGCAGGTATAAAAGGGATAGGTGAACCTACCTGGGGTTGTGCTTTATTTTTAACCCTTTGCTATGGTGCGTTTTTTGAGGTGTTAGCTTGAAAAGGCAGTGCCGAACTCTTGTGTAACGATTACGGGTTTAAAACCCGTAATTCTGGGACAGGAAATATACATTTGAAAGCATGGTTGTGTGTAGCTTTTATTTATTCAACATTCACAGTAACCAAGCAGGTTAAATCAGATATATAATAACATTTTTAAAAAAAATTCTTTTGATAAGCAAACTAAGAAAACATTATTAGTAATGTCAAATATTTATTTAATGCATTAGACAAATACATTTTACTTTTTCATACAGAATATACAGTTTCACAAAGTGTTTCACTAGAAAGTTCATTATTTTTAGAAAATTCTAAAAATTTTACTAGAATATTCTAAACATTTGCAGGCTTGTGTTATGCTCAATAAATCATCTAAACATTCGGACGTGTTTGGCTGATTTTTTAGCTACTTTTTAAGATTAATCAATTATAAATACCAAATACTGTATTTTTCATATTTCAAGATACTAGTGGTTTTACATACATTCAGGTGGTTTTATAAATAACAACTTGTTATACTAAAGCAGCTTCGTACAAAATTAACTGAACGTCATGCGCATTCATGACGTTCATTTCATTGGGTAGTTAAGTCCGTGGCTCCTCCCTTCCCGCCGTTAACGTTAAGGTTAACGTTAAGGCGTTGGTTGGCTCAAACTCTCTAATGAGCTTATAGAGTGCGTTTTTTCTGGTTAACGAATAAAACATAAAGGAATAAAAGGAAGTATTCCTTTAATCACTAAGCTTTTCGGATAATCCGGAGTTAACTCGATATTCGTTTATTAAGCCAAAACAGTCGTTAATGCGTAATTTTATCATAATTTTTGTCGCATTATACGTTAAGTTGATGGTGTACCTCAAAGTTGACCCTGTGAATCGTACTGGGTACCCATATACCTCTGTCAAAAGTGCTGTTACAAGGGGTGCATGTTGAAAGTGGAGTGCGAGTAGGTGGTCAGTAACCGAAGCCGTAATGGTAAGTTGACACACGCGTGTAATTACTCCCAGGACGTGTTAGAGCCGACACGTGGGTGGAGATGATTGAAAGGACCCCCCAAGTGGTCCAAGCCACCTCTAATTCCCTTCACCTGCATTTTCTCTGGCTCTTCCTCTCAACCAGAACCCCTTCTTTTGATCTCGCAAATCTCTAATGATATCTTAATGCTCGATATAACCGCCTTTAATTGCCGTCGTCCCCAAGACCCAATGTTTTAATTTAGGGAAACAGGTTGGCTGCTTTTTGCATGTCCTCCGTGGCATGTTAATGGCATACTTTCACGACCTCCACCACGGCTTTCACCCTTCAAGGTGGTTTTGCCCTGACATGTTGCACCCTAGAAACTCATTTGAATGGTCCAAAATTAACGCTTGATTCGCCATTTTGGAAATGAATTTCATTTGTGTGAGCAACGAGAAAGAAACATAATTTTTTAATAAGTTTAAATCTCTCACTTGAAATATATTTGTGTCATTACTGATGTAGGCCTACAATTTAGATAATTATTAATGAATGTTTTTGAATGGAAACGTGAATGTTAATTTGCTTAATAGTCCTTCCATTTTTAATTAATCTCTCTATATTACCTCTGGTAAAGTACGAATCTTTAGCATTGATTTTTTAATATATCCAATATTACAGACTTTTTTTTTATTAAAATCTCATTCGCCACCACAAGGACCTAGTCCTGTTTTTATGTCCAGCTCAGTGTGTTAATTATCTTCAGCTTTCTCTGGATTTCCACATGTATTACAGTATTACTCCATGTTCCTTCATTAATCGCTACTTTTGAAAGGTTCTTATCAAAAAACAAAAGGAAGAATGTACGATTGTATGCGTTGAAATGAAGTCTTACAATCGTTTCACTCTTTATTACCACCCTGAAAAGCAACGTAGAAGTTTGCAAATTTGTAGCATGAAGTTTTTATGAAATTTATTAGGCTAAGCAATGACAAATGGGCATTTCAGGCGGGCCAAATGTTATAAGAATTAAATTTTTAAAGTGAGAGGTTATTAAGATTGGTATACATTGCGAAATTTCACTGCTTTTGTTTATGTCAGTATGTAAGTTAAATGCTAAGTTACTTATGTAGTCTATTTATTTGAAATCTAATAAAACGAGTCAGATGCTAGAATTACAATTTTTTTATATATCTTCTCAATTCGATATCAGCTTTTATAAATTAATCAATGCTTGGTGCACAAATCTATGCGTATTGTGCTTAAAAAATGTCCTTTTTCTTTTATGATAAATGCTATGATATACTGTCAGATTTGCCTGGTTCGTTTTTAAAATACAAATAAGTCTAGCTTTTTTATACATATGCTCACTTTTTTATAGAAAGTAGAAAACTAAATCGTGAGAGGGGAATAAATTCAGGCAACTGCCTGCAATTAGTGCTCATAAAAGATATTATAAAGTCGATTGTAGCAAATTTGGCACCTTGGGGGTTCCATAAACTATTCCATTGCAGTGATTTAAAGCATAATTTTGTAAAACCGACCATAAATTTCGGTTAATACGCTGCTTAATGCATGCGTGCTCATCGAAAAATTCCTTATACTCTGTAAGTACGTGTGAAACATTAAACTGTATACAATATCACTAGGAAGATGTTAAAATGAATATTGAAGACTGTAAAATCAAACTGTTAAATGGCTATAATGGTCTAATTGAGTTTATTTATTTTGTCATAAAACAGTTATAGCAAAAACATTAAGACCACTGAGGTTGACTTTAATGCCTTTTCTTGTTCGTTTTACACATTTAACTTACATTAATGACTTTATCTCAATTTCTGTATACTTGCAATTAAGCTCGTGATTATAGCTGTAGTCACGGAGTGGATTTAATCTAAAAACCTTGGGCAAATTTTATGCAATTGTGCATGCGCACACGCTCACAATTACATAAATTTTACCCAAATCGGTTTTCAGATAGGATGAAATCCATTCCGTGACTACTGCTTTTGACAGGTATAGTAAATATCCTGTAGACGGCTTTAGAATGTTCTAAAGCTCTATAATTTACTACAAATGTAAGAAAATCCTATATCATACGTAATTTTATTTAATTGCATTCGTAAACAGTAGTGAAAGTAAAATTACACTACACTGAACCGTCTAGTTTTCCGGAAGCTACACTTTTTTTTATTATGTCAAGGAAAAACAATTAAAAACTTGCTTTAAATGAAAACTAAAGACATAACTTTAGTTGTTTAAATTACAGTATATATTATATATTTTCAGTAAATATACATTGAGATAACTTTCGGTAGTTTAAAGGTGGCTATATTTGGATATAATAATGTCTTGGTGAATATTTGGTGGAATGAATAATAGCAAATTTCCTTCATAACTTTATTGCAATTCAGTGCTCTTCTCCCAATAAGTATTTCATCGTTTGCTGACCCATCATCGGTGTTAATTAACGTCTAATTTCGATTCGTTTAAAATACCCGGATAATGAACTTTCTCAAGAATGGCGCCCCCTACAGGCTGTAGAGTCAGACTACAGGAATGACTCGAGGTAACTTCATTAAAGGGTAATATATACTGTACTTGTATGATTTATGTCGTCCGCCAGGCCTATGTTTATTTATTTCTAATAAAGAATATCAACATTTGGATTGTGGGTGGTCTTGAACGAGGCCTGTGGCCTAAAACAAACACGCTGCTAGAGTAAAAAAGTATATATTGATTGGGTTTATAGATGAAGCCCACCTCCCTGCGAGTGGCTTAACGAATGGCGGTTCAGATGATATACAGTAAAAATAACAACAACAACTTTATGGAGATCTCTTAATACTTCTTGCAGGCCGAATAACAAAGGGAACTAATGATAAAGAATTCCAAAAACAAAATAATGTGCATGGTGTATGCTAGATAAGGGAAAAAATAGTTTGCTCAACTAACAAAGAAAAAAAGGCAGTGCTTGGCCAGGGGTTTAAGGAGTAGGAGATTAGAAAAAGAAGAAGAAAAAAAAAAAACAATTACAAGGGAGTACAGAGGGGTAAACTCGCATATAGTGAAAGTGGGGAAAGTGGACTGGATTTTTGCAGGGTGTCCATGCAAACGGTTTTAATAATGATGATGATGCTGATGATCATGATAATGATGGCTACCCCAGGGGGAAACGGGGTGGGGTGTGGAGTGGGCAAGGCCAGGCTGAAGCCACCCACGACGTTCGGCCACTCATAACGGTTGCCACACACATGCACACACGAACGAAACTGCGTGTGGCCCAGGGGCGAAATCATTTGTCTCTCGCTTGCGTGGAGCCCCCCCTTTAGTGCGAAGGATTTTCGACAGGCAGCTGCTCCCTTTTCAATCTTACCTAGGCTATGCCTCGAAATTAAGCCAGATTACAAAAAAATACACCTTTGTTTGGGAATTAGACAGTACAGGGTTTCACGCAATTCAGAAATCCTGAGGGTTTTATGGTTCAATTGCTTCTATTGGGTGTCCTACTGGATCTTTAGCGGCTTCTTAAGCACACGAACATACCGGATGTGGTCTTAAAATTATGACCACACAAAAATCCACATTGGCGGTGGTCACGAAATGGATTTTACCCTAAAAACCAATTTGGAATGCTATCGTGCATGTGCGCATGCGCTCGATTCATGTTCTTATCGATTTGGTGAAGTCATGATCATTTCCTGCTCGTTGCGCATGCGTATTTGCATAAATTTTATCCTAATCGTTTTTTTCATCCTTGATGAAATAAATATATTCCGGTACCGCAATTAGTGTAGTACAGTATAAAACCATTGCCAATTTGTCATAACAATTAAGTGTCATACTTGGCAAGCATCCAGTGCCGCAGCTCTCGGGTCAAAATTACAAAAAAAATTCTTAGGGTCCTCCATGAGGGCCCATAGGACCAGGTCACTATTTCTGATTTTTGGCATAGGACTAATGTCTTTGTTTTCGGTAAGGGTGAAAGTTCAGCAGCGGTGGGTTCTGGGCCCCCTAACGGTCTAGAGAGGCCCCAAAATACATTTTGTTTATGGGTTTCAAGTACAGTACAATACAGTCAAATACAGTAATTAAGCAAGGAATTTTGGATTATTAAAGAACATGAGAGGAAAACAGTCTAATAATTCCACTTGGGGGATTGGAAATTTTGCAGCAAGTCATGTTACATATGTATTTCACATTGTTGGATTGCATGGAAAATATATACTTAATCTGTTGTTAACTGCTCTTAGTGCCCTCTACGTCTTGCATGTAAATAGGACACGCTATACACATTGCGACTACGTCTTCCAAGATTTTATTCGTGTCATTATCTCATCATTCAATGTACAGAGTACACGTTGTACAGGCTCATGTTCCAATTGAAATTTAATTTATCATTTGTGAATTCCTGTTTGTTATCTTTATTGATAATAGCTTGGTCATGTTTAGAGTTCAGACGTGTAAGAGATCAGCCATTCCTTCTATTGACTTGGTCTATATATGTTGTGCTGTTAGTCAGAACTGGAATGTTTAAGAATTAAGGTCACGTTTATTTAATATTTCATTTAAATCTAATTAATCAGTGATATTTAATGATCATAATGCAATGTAAACTGGTCAATTAGGTTTGACTATATATTAACATGACATTATAGGGTGAGTAGTTTTTTGGCCATTTGTTAACGCATTCTGAATTTTTAATTATACTGGAAATTTATATTCTTACATGTATTATGATGTGTAGTATTTTAGTTTAAAATACTATCACATTTAATTTGTACTGCTTTGGTTTTAAAAATGACTGTAAACAGTCCGTATCATATTCCCTTTTAATTAATGTGGCTGTTTTTTGTTTTGGGTGCTACCATGGCTGTGGAGTTTATCGTTTTGACCCGGCCAGCTGATGAAATGGAAACGCTTTAGATTAAATTTTAGCTATAAAACTTTGTGGTAAATGTATAAAATTCATTGTAGAAATATGGCGTTCTATTCGGTGTCAACACTGCAGACCCTGTTGAGGCTGCGAATTGGAATGCAATTGTGGTCACTTGAAGATGTTAAGGACACTTTGGTACGTTCATTATTGTCAAGTGAACTTGACTGGAAGTCTATTTTACTTGAGGTGCACACAAAAATACAGTCGAAAATCCTAAATCTGCCTTTACCTGATGTTGAGAAGCAAGAGTTACTATGGATTGTTAAACCACTGGGAGTGCAGATACAAATGTGGTTGGGACGTTACAAGTACCTGTTTTTAAATTCAAATCAACGCATCCGTGCTTTTGTGAACAGTATTTCTTGGGATTGCAATGGGTCAGTCAACGAACAGAGATCAACTAGTTTATTACTGGACTGCAACGTCTTAGATGTTATCACTTCATTTAAACTGGCATGCAGTTTTTGTCTAGAAGGACACGTTATCATCTTCTGGCAGAAATTATGCGAATGTCAGATGGACATTAGCAATATCGAAAAATTTGGAAGCAGAAAATCGCACCTTATAGTGTCATATTGGAGTACTGTAATGAATAACGGTCATTGCAACGTGATGAAACACAAAGAGGACCCAATGAAGTGCGGTTTTTTGGATGCAGTAAGAACAAACAACGTCTTTGCGGCAGATTATTTTTGGCACAAACTTAGGCCAAAATTGAATGCAGATGAATGCGAAAACATTTTAATGAATAGCTTGATCAGTATCTCTCAACACATTTATAAAAGTTTTGAAAAACCTCCATTTTATTATCCCATGCATTTTCGCAGCAGTCTTGTATTTTATTTGTATTCGAAATTGAACGAAAATTCACGATATGTGTTCTTCAACAATTATCTTAATAACAGAAAAGCGATAATGGGATTTTTACTTGCTTTCTTAAATTGGCCGTTTCATGAAATGTTTTTCATTCTGCTAGCCTATTTTTGTTCTTTTTCACCACCCATAGAAGAATATGCCCGATTATTTCATTTAATTTTAGTAAAAACTGAGGCTGAAATGGAGAATTTAAGTCCCAGGTTTATTAACAAGATTTGGTTGCTGATACCTACTCAGAATAGGGCATAGTTTCTTAAACTTTTCAGCATTTAGCATTTTTGCTTTGAGCGATAAATTTGAATGTCCATATTTTTTAGAAGTCGCAAAATTGGCTAAAATGCCAAGGACGAAATTTTCTTGAAATCTGCCATTAAATTTTAACACATTGTCTGTAACGCTAAATAAAACGCTATAAGCGATATTTCTATAAAATGTCTGTGATAATGACATTTTAGTCGAGTTAATTTGTAAACCTCATACTTTACAAATATCTTAGCTCATAACTAATTTCAGCTTGACAATTATCAAAAATGACACAGCAACGTGATTGCGGTTTGTGACTTCAAAGTACCGTTATCCAAAAATGAAGATAATCTCCTCATGTAGTTTTACTGCTATCTGTATATATCTGTAATAATAATTTTTTTATACATACCTTAGTTCTGTTATTTTTGCTATGAAACTGTATACATACAATTTACATGTACACGGATCACAAATTCCAATACTGAATACAGCCCATACTGTTTAACGCATGTTAAAAAAGCAATTGGACAGCGAAAGGAAATTTTAATTGGCGTCCCACTCTGAGTCATCTGATATTTAATTTCTATATGTAATCATTCCACTGGTTAAATATCGCTGTTGTAAAACCTGGTCATGGTTCGGTAGTTGTTTTTAATCTAATTGGAGAGGTTCTATAAGGTTTTGTGTTATTTGTCGGTCTAGACGTTAGATTTAATTATCATAAAGTTAAAGGTATGGGGTCTGTAGTTGTTATTATTCTAATTGGAGGGGTAAAGATTCGGTAAATTGAAGGTGAATGCAGTAATTAACGTTCTTTGCCAGTAAACAGGAACTTGGATATTTACAAACACACATTTGATTGTTACTTAAAATGCATATTTGCTGAGTGCCTGGCAATTTGATTACGGTAATGTCATCAAATGCTGTCATGAGGTAACGTATACATTTAATTAGTGTATAAATTGAACTGTAAAAATTAAAACTTGTGGCTAAAGAAAAGTCTGATTACGCATTCATGAATATTTTTCAAGTTCACTGAAGCTTCATTTACAATACAAGTAAAACACACTTTTAAAACATGTTTTCTACTGTAGCATAGTGGTAATAGCATATATGATCGACATTCCATTATTTTTAATAATTTTGTTTTAGAAAACTGGTAATTTATTTATATGGAAATGCTACTCGTATTCCTTTGTTAAAAATAAGCTTCATCATTATAATTGTATTTTTATTAGTTTTGCGGATTAGTATCAAATATTTTGTAAATAATATTCAAAACCAAACAGTTTTTGAAGAAAGAGGGAATGGGAGATATTTTAATGAGTGTGTAGTGGAATTGTTCTACAATTGATAAAGTTACAACAAACTATTTTTTTTTTTACTGGAAACTGAAATACTTTTTTATTCGGATAGTTTTCAGTTTCTAATTCGGAAAGTAAAATCAATTTACCCTAAATGGCAGCTGCTGTCATTGTTGTATTTCAACGAAGACACTAACTTGATATTTATACAATTTATTATAAAAATAAACGATAAAATCGTCGGTGAGTAAAAGTACATTTAAACATCAAACGCTGTGCTTGGAAAATACACATTTCGCTTGGTTGACTTTTTAATTCATTCGATTAACCATCTAGAAATAAATCAATTTTCATAAATAAATTAATCAATTAATATTTAATAGACATACTAATTAATGATATGAAAATAGCGTTCATTATACCGACAAAGTTTAACTTCAAAATATCGCTGTGGTATTGATAACTGTCCAAAGATGGCGCTATGTTCCGGTTTTATTTCCGCAAAACATAAAAAACCCAAAAAAAAAACCAGGTACAAAACCACGTGGAGGTAATTTTTTAAAATCACCTTCAAACCTTTGAAATTCCTTGTATAAGTAAACGAAAGTGCTTGGATCGGTTGTTGGTAATGTTGTTGAATCGGTAAATTTAAATAAGGATACAATCATACTTGATGGTTGGATTGAGATGCATGTTGTCGTGAGTGGTTTACAATTTTGATTAATTTTGCGTAAATATTTTATGTATTTTAGAGACATCGAATATTAGCCAATAGTTAATTGAACTAGCAATTAATTGCATCTATATTTAAATAATGGTGCGCCTGAATAAATTAACATTTAACTTCTTTTCATAGTCCAGTTGCTCGCAGTGTTTGCGGTTGTTAAGGGATTTAAATTGCTAGTGAAAGCACGTTTAAAGAAAATAATACTTACCCGTTTTGATTTATTACAAAATGTCAAAATTAATACTCCTACATGGTATATAAAAATTCAAAACCAGGGACTCGAAACATTTCGAATTTGATATACGTACTACCTGTGTTAATTAGGAAGAAAGAGAAGAGGCGGCATTATCCTTTGTAAAGGAACTCATTTCTTAAAATAACACAAGAGTAAAATAGGCTAATAATCATAATGGAAAAAACAAGATACATTATAGCTTGTAAGCAATGCTGGATGAATACCTGAGATTTTCTAAAATTCGACAAACACTGTCATCCTACCTATCATTGATCCCTTGTAATTGTCCCCTGTAGCCTATCATATTCTATGAACTACTCTTATCGTATTCCTCGTAGCTATGCTTTTATAACCAAAACTGACAAAAATGTAAAAAGAAATTCAATATGCATTCATACTTTATTAAAGGTACACACACAGACATATATTTTATTTGCATCTTATCATAATATACATTTAATGAAATTGTATGTTACATAATTTTACATAAGGACATCAAAGCAACGTAATTGAGTAGGATTACTTCATGATATTTAAAACCAATTAAATATGGCACGCATTAATATAAATCTGGAATATTTTTCATTGCCGCCAGATATAGTTAACAATCAGCATCATATTCACTATGGCACTAATTTTTTTTTCGAATTTCATATAAATCAAATTTCATTGAAAATTTGGCTCATATTAATTTTACAAACTAACTTTTTTGCAAGCTATTATAGCTGCCACATTTGTGTCATTTAAATTGTCTATAAATATTATGAAGTGGAAATTGTCTTGACAATCTTACTATTTTGAAACCTAGATTTCAACAAGAAATACATCATAATCATGAAAACTCCTACTAATATTGTTAAACAGATAAGAGCTATCACAATAAAATGCATACAAGTCCAGCATATGGCAACTTCTTCATTACTCAAATCACTTTCAATTTTATTTGTTTTTTCATCATGGATGGATTCTTTTTTTAATTCTGCAATTTGTGACTCGTGAACATCAGGTTTTACGTTTCTTCTTACTCGGTTTCCAAATTGTGAATTTCTAATACGATTTCGTCGTCTTTGAGGATCTATTGGCTCATAGAGAAACTGGTGAAATGCGTGATATCTAGAATCCTTTTCTCCATGCGGATCTTCCGGTATATTTGGGCTTCTTGGAGTTGTTGTTGTTGTCTCGACATTTTGTAAAACAGATGTTGTAGATAAAATGTTCGGTCTTGTTGGTGGTCTAAATGTTTGAGGGGTAGCAGTTAAACAAGGACAAATAAATGGAGCAACTGTTGTCGTAGTAGTAGTTGGAATTAAAGTACATGGACAAGGCGGAAGAGGTGGTGTACGTGTCGAAGGTGTTAGTGGAGATTTTGATGTCGTTGGTGGGCATGGGCAAGGTACCAAAGGTCCTCTTGATGGTGGAGGTGGTTTACAGTAACCACATGGTGCTGGAGGTGGTGGTGGTGGAGGAGGGGGAGGTGGTGGTGGTGGAGGGGGAGGTGGTGGAGGAGGTGGAGGTGGTGGAGGAGGAGGGGGTGGTGGTGGTGGTGGAGGGGGAGGTGGTGGTGGTGGAGGAGGAGGAGGAGGTGGTGGTGGTGGAGGAGGTGGCGGTGGGTTAACGTCTGGATACGTTGGCGGTTCTGGTTCAACTACTCTGCCTTGGTTAGATTCTTGATTGCAAGTCGGTACAGGCTGCGGTTTTGGCTTTGGTGGTGGTACGATTGGTATATGTTTAGGTGGTGGCGGCGGTGGTGGAGGTATATATGGTTTAGGTTTAGGTGGTGGAGGGGGTGGTGGTA
>JAUJYV010001782.1:0-15535 GCA_033995625.1 Ophyiulus pilosus
ATTTTTATCTAAAAATAGGATGATGTCAGTAATTCCGATTTTGGTGAAGTGTAATATTACAATTATGCTGCATGCATGTTTTTCACATGACGTCACAAATTGAAGTTTTATTGGCCAAGCATGCTTGTTATCTTCCTCAAATTATATAATGGGGGTGCATTTTGGGGGCTGGAACGGATTAATGGCATTTCAATTGGGAAACTTGCTTTGAGATACGAGCAAATGGACATACGAGCAAGGTTACGGAACGAATTAAACTCGTATCTCGAGGTATCACTGTACCTCGAATCTTCAATGTTTTTAAAGATGATTTAAAAGTCGTGATTCAGAAACTCGAAAAGTGCAGGTTTGAACTTGTTCAAAATTCACGTATTTTGTTGGACTTGGATTGCATCCAAATAGATGAAATTCACTTTAATGAAAGTGATACCTTGTCTATAGTACGTGTCATTAATTTATAATTCTGAGGTCTATTCTACCGCTTGTTTTAAGCTTGTAATTAGTTTAATTATTGATTTTATTTAATGTTGGGGGAAACGATAATATAGTAAGAAAGTGTAGAGGAAGGTCTAAAAGTAATACATATTTACACAAAATACTGGAAATATGATACCCTGTTTAGAACAGTGGCGGCGACTCGCGTATAGGCACTGTGGAACTGCAGCACCCCCTATTTCCACTTCATATTAACGATAAAATTTAATATAATGAGTTCTTTTTTCGTTAATTATTTCTTTAAACTTGTACTATATATAATTAGTTTATTCAAAAATCTTTGTATGGAACAGTGCGCTTCACAGTTCCAGTGGCGTGGGGTTTGACTGTTGTGCGCATGTGCACATAGGATGCTGCAAGGGAGAGAGAGAGAGCACTGTCGCTCCCGCAGTGCCGACCATTTGACTTTTGTGTGCATAGCAGCACCCCCTCTAATTTTAGTTATGAGCCGCCACTGGTCTAGAGATAAAAAAAAAAACACTTTCTTACCAATTTTTTTTTTATCGAAAGATAACTGCAAAGAAAAAGGGAAGTTTTATTTGAAACTTCTGGTAAATAGTCCTTCAGTTTCGTAACACTTGGTCATCCAATGACCTCTTCTTACACGTGTTGCTGGGCTCACCCCTTTCCTAGATTATTCTATAAGGTTTTACAGTTCTGCGAACTCGATTTTGTATTTTGGTCAATGTAACAGTTTTTGGACTGAAACGTCAAAGGCCAAAAAAGTTGACACTTGGTCTGGGAATTTTAGCCACTTGGCAAGTGGTAGTATTTTGAACTTTTGCAATAAAGGGCTATTTTCCCAACACAGGATAGTCAACACAAATAAATTGTTCAACTTCCCAGACTTTTCCAGGTTTGAAAGCAAATTTCCCTGACCAACTTGGCGTCATTTTGTCGTCACGAGTCACGTGACATGGACGTGTTGCGCATGCGCAAATCGCGTGACGCTCATGGCCCTAATCTCAAAGTTGAAAAAGGGCAGATATTATAGATAAAACATCCAGATGTGAAAAGGGCCGAAATAGATCAAACATAAAGATGCGAAAATTGCCATCACTAGTAAATATCCTATTAAGACTAATTACTTCTGCCCTCATTCTGACCATATAGTGTCCAAAGTCGAGTAAATTCACTGTTTATACGTTCAATAATATTTAATGTATTCAATTTCCCTGACTTATCCCAAATAATACATTTTCCCCTGACTTGTCCAGGTCCCCTGCAACAGGACCAAACTCGAAATTAAAGGCCAAATAATTGAGTTTTTTCATTAATCATTTCTGCATTTCATTCAAGATAAAGCAAGAGACTCGATATATTTTACAAGCATTTTATTAAACTTCATTTGTCAAAAATGTAATATTTCAAGTATATTTCCGACATGCTGCAAATAAGGAAAAATAAAAAGATATCGGTAGAAATAACAAAGTAGGAAGAGAAGAAAATGTTGATAAGTGAAAGTGCTTTTTTATAATAGAAGACCATCAAAATACTGAATGAATTAACTTATTTCCAATATTTACAACATAAAAAGATTCACATGAACTTAATCACTTAACAAACGTCGATAACATCTTCCTGTCCCCCATACTTTTTGAAAACTAACCCAATCAGTATCTAATTATTAAGGCTTGCATTTTCATAAGTCACACATAATGCATACTTAGTATAGACTCGTTCAATAGGAATTACTTCAAGCTCGTGTTTTTTATTGTTAGGTTATATCAAAATGCACACGTTTTCTTTTTTTTTTTAGTTATCACTTGATAGAAAAATCCTTCCCTCCCACAAATTTAAAAAAGTGTGACCCATTATCGTCAGATTTAGATGGAATTAACTTTGTATGCCATGCTTGAACATTTGGCACATTAAAAAAGTTTGTCAAATTAATCGGGGTTTTGTGGCTTTGATCACAAACGAATCAAACAAATACATAATTAACATAAATTCCATAAATTAAATATTTGCAGTGCCCTATCCTGCCAAGCATTGCAAAACAAAGAAAAGCTTGATATAATATCTGAAATTTGTGGAAAATCTAACATAGTAATGGTTTTTGAAGAGTTCTAGTAGCTTTAAAAGTATCGCTTATAAATTTGGTCAGTCCATTATTCCAGTAGCATGATGCATACTAAGGTGACTGAATTTCAAAAGTGCCCTAGTATGCATCAACACTAATCAAACAAGAGTGAAGCTTTAATTAAAACATCATTTGAATCAATCACAGAACATTTAAATGAAACAAAAGAAAAGGTTAAATCTGCAACCCATTTGATTGAAACACCAAAAAAAAGGTTATTTGGATAAGGGCCCATTCTTTCAGTAATAGTTAATTTTGTGTCATGGCCAGTTGATTTGTACTAAAGCACCTTCACCCAAGTCTGATTCGTTTATGAAAATTAGAAAGGGAGTCATATTAATTTGAACGTGTAAATAAATTGTTAAACCATGATCGTTGAATTAAAAATTGATACTGCTAATTAAAACCTGTTTTAACTGCGGGGTGTAATTAGAATTGATAATGGCGTAGTATTACCACCATTGTAGTAGTTTGATTTTCACCACGGGATTTCCGCACATTTTTTAAAACAATGGTACAAAATATACAAATTCAATTTTTGTAGTCACATTTTTTGCGTGTTTTTGATACAACTTTCCCGAATCAAGTTATGTATGCAGATAATTTTGTTTCTCGTACTCAATTTCACGATACTTGCTAGTACCTAAAGTACTTGCTACCACTCATTCCAAAACTATCGTCTTTCCTACCAAAACATTGAATTAAAAATATTTCATGAATGACGTATAATTTAAATAATCGCTATCGCACAGTTTCTACTTCGTCATGTCAGAAAAATGAAAAACTTATTGCAAAAACAAGATTGTGAATTGACTTATGGGGAAAAGAAAGTAAAATAAGCTATAATAGTAGTCGATATAATACTAACAATAACAGTATGAAAAACGTATTAAGGTTATTTAATTTTTGTTTTTGCTCATGATAATGCAGAAACAAAGCTGGTGAATAGTTTTTTTTGTTTCTTTTATTAAGAAATGACTTGACACGTAGCCTTATAATAGGTCCTTGGTAGGTGGGCAGTGAGGGATGGAGAGAGGAAGAATGATAGACTCGTTAAAAAAATTCGCAAAATGCCCCCACCCTCGGTGTGCATTTTCTACTTCATTCGATAACTAAACTTTCTTTAGACAATTTTTTTATTATTTTTAGAAAAAAAAATTATTCTACAAGTTATTCGAAAGTTTATCATCAAATAACAATAGTTTTGCAGCAGAAGGTTTTTTTTCTGATCGAGGGTTTCAATCAGACTGTATTTATATATTTATAGTTAGATATATATATATATACTTTATATGGTTGCAAATGTACAATGAAGCCGCACAGGTACGCTTTAGGGTGTGTTTGCGTGTGTATGTGTGTGTGTATAATTTTCTATGTACAGTTGATTTCTGAATCCGACACAACCCCCAACAGGAAAGTTCTGCTCAAAAGACCAGTTCCTTTTGTTAACGCACAAAATGTTTTTTTCTTCTCAACAAACTCGATTTGTTGCCGTACTGGAAACTGCGTCCCCACGCTCGTTGATCGGCACTCCGCAAAACTGATTGCCAGAATCGTTTTGAAGCACATTGTCGAATACCGCAGCAAGTCTACTTTTTTTTGGTACACTTCACCGATGTGTTGCACGCGCCGTTGCAATCTTCAATCCGTATCAGGGTGCCGCTCGAGTGATTATCGATGGCATTGCAGTAGAACTTGTAGAGGACGCCGATCCGACATTTCAAGCATGGTCCGCAGTCATTGCGGGCCTTATTCCGACGTCGAACAAACTTCAGGCACTCTGGTCTCGTTGGATGCATTCTTGGACCAACGCGGGGCTTCCCGTCCACAGCGGACTCCATGCAGTGATGGAAAGATGCGAGAGCACCCAGAGGCACGTAATGAAGTTTGTGAAGTAACTAATTCCTAATGTCTTGCTAAACTCTGCGTTATTTTAAGAAAGCTTTGTACAGCGATACCGAACGACTCGTGTCCTGCTCTTGCTCCAGTAGATACACCAGATCCCTGAGATTTACCCTTTTCACTCTTGGACGTAACATCTGAAAAGCAAATCAAATTGTTAGTAAGTCGTCGGATTATCAACAGGACTCGGCTTTGTACGATTATTCCATAAATGTAAACTGTACCTGTAGCCTCTGCGATGATGCGTTTAAATTGCTCATCCCGGATAAGCCGCTACCGCTCGCCTATATCAAATCATCAAGTAAATGGAGAAATTAGACTCGTTCCTAAGGAAACCCCTAGCAAGAACCCTTCAAAAGTGGTTGCTACGTACCTGTTGCCCATTTGAACCACCAGCTTGTGGATCGGCTTTGAATTTCTTCCGTCTCGAACCAATGGCTTCAAGCGCTGTCTCGTTTGCTTCCTTCTGCCTTATTTCTTCCAACTCTGCCCTTTGCATCTAATCAAAACATAAGTTGTACGTTAAGAAAACAGATTCAACAACTGAAATTTTCAACAACTGACATTTTTAAGATTGAGTTGGACCAAATTTAAAATCAAACTTTTTTTTGTGTGTTAAATTTACTAAAAGTGCAAGTTTGGCATTCAAAAACCGCACAAAGACGAGCGATTTGGTACTTGGTATTTTACGTACCAGTGTTCGGCACAGAGCATACAATTTCGTGCGATAACTCTGTACTCGATTTGAACTGAGATACTCGTTGCAATTTAAGTTTAGTATTTACAGTAAAATCTAGATCTCTGCATTATTTACAAATTATAAATTATGTAAATGTATAAATTTGTACCTTAAAACGTTAAACCATGAAATTTAGAAGTTACTTTTTTAGATCTGGCCAATCTGGTTTTAGTTTGGCAAATAATAGAGAGTTTGAGCCATCCAACGTTAACGAAACGATAATTAGAAACAGCGTTGGCAGTCCGGAATGTTTCTCGTTAACGTTGGATGGCTCAAACTCTCTAATGAAAGTTCATCATGGGTTATATTTTGGTTATTCTCGAGTTGAGAACTTTTTTAGATCTGGCCAATCTAGTTTTAGTTCGGCAAATAATAGAGAGTTTGAGCCATCCAACATTAACGAAACGATAACGAGAAACAGCGCTGGCAGTCCGGAATGTCTCTACGGATTGTTTCTCGTTAACGTCATCGTTTCATTAACGTTGGATGGCTTAAACTATCTAATGAAAGTTCATCATGGGTTATATTTTGGTTATTCTCGAGTTTAGAACTTTTTTAAGATCCGGCCAATCTGGTTTTAGTTTGGCAAATAATAGAGTTTGAGCCATCCAACGTTGGCGGTCCAGAATGTCAAAGACTACCCTACGCGAAGCATGGCATTCCAATGCCATTCCGGGCTTCCCGCACTGTTTCTCGTTAACGTTATCGTTTCATTAACGTTGGATGGCTCAAACTCTCTAATGAAAGTTCATCAAGGGGAATTTATTCATGCTATGCGTGCTAAATCGTCTCGTCATAGAGGCTATTACGTACTTCTTTCGCTTTCTGCTTCAACTTTAACTGCTCGGGGTCTTCCAGTTTTGATCTGCTTTTAGCTGCTCGTAAAAGCAATTCTCGTTCCTGCTCTTCGTGCCTCTTCTTTTCCAGCCTGTCCAATTCTTCTAAGAACTTCAACTGGCCTTTCACATCTTGGCTTACTTCGTGTCTTGGATCACTCTGTCATACACAAAAAAGAAACAAATGAGCACTGATAGCCATTTACAAACGATCCGATGTCTGCACGGCTCTGAACTGACCTTAACTATGTCCATTCTGTGTTCCGCAATAGCGCCCAACTTTTCAACGATATATTTTAGTCGTTCCTGCGCCGCATGGCTAATGATGGCGGTAACATCCGACGATGGCTCGTCCAAGCCGTATTTGGATGCTGTAGAAAATGTCAGATTAGCATCTCCCGACTAAGAATTCGTCGTTCGGGTCACCACTTAAAAATTTGCAATTTTTCCTTACCTATGCTACGTATCCTCCGTTGGAGCGGTCCGGTGAAAAGAAAGTTTTCATCTTTACAAGACCTAATCTGAGTCCCCACAAACTCTGCATTCTGAGCCATTATCCGCGCGCTCTCCTCCACTAAATTAACTCCGCCCATGGCAGCAACATCATTGATGTCATCGTCATCCCTGCAAAAGTGAAATTGAAAACAAGCAATTAATGAAAATCTTCGAGTAACGATGTCGGGTTTTTTAAAGTAGGCGGTTCGACTTACTTCAATGTGGACGAGTAGTTCCTCTTTTCCTTTTCTTTCGTTAGCGCTGCGGCAGAGATGGCAGTGGCAGCTGCTTGTACAGATGAGACGATTGGCATGACTCCGCGGGCACCAATGCTCTTCGAGCCCGCCGCTATCCGTGGCGCTTGGGCCATCATTGGCCTCTGAATGCCAGTCACCATGCCGGGATGGTAGGCAAGGGTTTGACGAACGTTTCCGGTAGCCATTAAGACATTATTTGCTTGGGTTACTTGGTGCATCAGTGGCGGCGCGAGCCTCTGGTTGGGCTAAATCGAAAAAGAAAAAAAACACATGAGACTCGAACAATTTTTGAGGACCACTTGTTACACTTTCAGTGCCGTTTTTGGTTTTATAGATGAGTTGGGCCTTTGCATATTTATTTATTAGTTTCAAATGGAATTCTGCCATTTACAGCACAGCCTGCCACCCGTCTTAATTTTGGAAAGCCTCAACTTTTCGACTTTGCTGTCTATTCCTCGCGTCAAAAATGCGAAAACCATGACAAAAAAATAAATAAATCGACAACTGCAAATTCGAGACTACGACCAGCCCTCGTCACTTACGATAGCTGATCTCTGCGCGTGGATGGCAGCTAAGTCGCTGATGATATTCGGATGAGAGACACTGGTTACTGAGCTAGAGGATGGAGCGGCAAGAAACCTGACCTGAGTTGCTTGCTGCGGTAACGTGGGTCGGGATGCCGGCGCCAGTTGGATTTGAGGGATGACCGTTGGCGTTTGCGGCAACGTTGCCACCTCGATCGGAGGAGGACGCACTCCGTCGATGCTCAATTCCTTCGTCGTGAGAGAGTGCCGCAAGTATGGCAAACTTTTCTAAAATTGAAACGAAAAGCTTATCGTAAGCGATTGTTCGTGACGTTGCAAAACGCGCCCACAAGAAAGAAACCTTACTTTTAGGAAAGGAATGAGACAGGGCTGTGGCGATGAATTTAATTCTCTTTGGAGCTGATTTGTAAAATCCTCCGGAGGAACGACTCCATCCTGAACAAGAGTTAAAAAGGGCATTTTAGAACAAGGCTCAAAGGTACCATTTGAGGATGGCGGAGGGTTTGCAAAGACTTACAATGAGACCCTGTATGAGATTTTTTACGTTGATGGCCACTTGCTCAGGTTGGTCGTTTGCCAGACGCAGTAACGTCGAAAGGAAGTTTTTACACTTCTTTTTTGCAGTGTCGGGAGACATCTGTAAAGACAAGAATCTGAGTTACATCCGACAGACTTGTAACCGAGACATTGCTCATGCTCCAAATTGACAAATGCATAACCGCAGACGCACCTGGGGCGCCGAGCTACTCTGCATAGCTCCTCCCACTGCTGTAGTACCAGTGCCGGTCGAAGCTATTGAGGAAACTAAAGTAGGTGTTGGTGCAGTGTTGGCAATAACAGTGGCTGGGGATTGGGCAACGGAAATGGCTACTGTGTGCGGCTGAGTGGCAGGCTGGACGGCAACAACAGGACTCCCCTTGAAAGTGGCATAAAACATATAGACGTGTGAACCAAATTGCACAATTGAAATTAGCAAAGCACATGACGTAAAAATACTAGTTTAGGTTGGATGCTTTAGCTTTTAAAATTGGTGAAATGAGCTAAAAGGGGAACCAGAAAAATCTCGGCTTCAATTCCATTTTTTGTAGCAAGCAACTTTCTTATTACTGTTTAATTTATGAACTATCCGCTAGAATGCAATCATGCTATGCTTGTGATTTAAAATACTATTGTTATATTTGTTTTATATGCAAATACACACTGCCCGGCCATAATTCCTGAGCCCCTGCATCTTAGTAACGGGTTGGGCCTCCTTTTGCCTTCTGCTTGACAGCATTAGGTGCCATGATTAAATTTAACAAAAACCACTCTGCATCTGTCCCTTTATACGTAACGCATTAGATGAGGACATAATTTTGTTAATTATATGCACTACTGCGTAATTATACGAGGTCCAAGGATGATTATATGATGAATGCAAGGGCTCAGGAATTATGGCCAGGCAGTGTATTTCAATTTGCATAGCTAATGAAAGGATTTGTTGAATTTTTGTGTGAAAAGACGTAAAAATTAGAGTTTGAGCCTTCCAACGTTAACGAAACTATAACGATAACCAGCGCTGGCGGACTGGAATGTCAAGGACTACCAATGCAAAGCACGCCATTCCGGACTGCCCGCGCTGTTTCTCGTTAACGTTATCGTTTCGTTAGCGTCGGACGGCTCAAGCTGTTTTTCAATTTACGCACACGACCACAAAACGACTTTTTTTGCACATTCTATTAACTTTGGCCAAAGTATTTTCAGCAATTAGGAAATATGCAATCAACAAACAACAAAATCCCTAAAGATTTAGCACTCCTACTGTCAAATTTTTTGATACAGGGGGATGTTAGCATATTCTAAAATGTAGACTACACAGAGCAACTCACTCTGACACCCACATGGTGCACTACGGAAGGCGAAGCAACTGTATGTGTTGAGGTATGTGAAATGGGAGAAGAGCTAATCATGCTGACAGGAGGCTGCTGTGCTGCCTGCAGTACAGTGTGAACCATCTGTGGCGCTTGCTGTGATTATAAATGGAGAAAAAAAAAAATTACAAATCCCCGCGGATCGTGCTAGTGATGAGAACGAGTACAAACATTCATTGCGTTGCTTTCTTACAAACATGTTTCCGTACACTCGTGCAAACACCCAGCTAGAGAAGAGAGAGAGCAAAGACGTGCGTGCTTACCTGTTGCATTTTCACGTGTTGATTTGCATGAGATACGGGCAGAGTCACCGTCAACTGCTGCGATGTGAGGCCTCGGACAGGAGCTTGTACTCCAGACTGCAAGAAGTTGAGTTGACCATGCTATTGATCTGTGTTAATGGCACTTTCAAGTGGTATGTTTTCAAAATAAGTTTAACTTACCGGCATGGACTGTAGTCTGTAAGTGGTGCCCGACACCGCCCCGGCTGTGGTGCCGGGAGCCAACGCGTGGCCTACGTTGACCAGTTGGTATTGCCCATTTTCGGTCTTCACCAAGAGAGTGCCTCGAACCAATCCCGGTTGAAGGGTGATCGTGTTCTGCGATGAGTGAGCAAAAGTCTTACTCACTGCACTATTTTTATTAGCCGCCGATTTCAAGAGAATCATTGGCTTCTTTACCTGGACGCCGGGATGACCCCCTTGGACGCCTGGTCTCGCACCGATAACTTGTGGCCCTGCTGCGATGCGCACGGGATTGCTGATCACGACCCTAGGGGCAAGTTGCTTTTGGTTGGTATTGGGCGTACCGCCACGTACAGGGTTCATGTTAACTATCTGTACACCTTGTAGAAGTTGTTGGTTGGAGACCACCATGTTGGCAACGTTGCCTTGCCCAGGTCCAACGGATGTCATCGGTTGAGGCGTTGATTTGGCAACAGTTATTACTGCCTGTCCGTGATGACCCTGTGAAAATGATTTGTGACGATTATTTGACGTGTCGCAGATGTTTTAAGAAGCGCGCTGATGCCACGCAGCTTTATATTTAAAGAAAAATGCAAGTTTAATTATTAAAATTGCTTGAACTTACTTGTATCGTTTGTTGCTGATTCGACCCTTGGTGTTGTGAAGTAGGAATCACCAACGGTTGCTGCCGCGCCGCAACGTTAGCCAGATTTTGCATTGCGCCAATGCCGGATAAAGTTGCATTCGGCGCTGTCGTAACTGGGATTGCGTTGGTGGGTTTGGCTGCTACGGTTTTAGATCCGATCACTGTTGCACCCATAAGGGTTGCCTTTGGGGCCGAGAGGGCAGCCGCAATGGCTCCACTACTGTTAGCGTTACCATTGGGAATGGTGGTAGTCCTTTGTAAAACACTTGCCGAATTGGGAGGCACACTCACTGTCTGGTACTGGAAAGAAGACACGGATATTAGTTTTTTGTGAACTGGAACACGTTTTCACACTTTTAGAAGCAGTGACATTTTGTACAGTCTTGCATGAAGCAGCAACTCACTGCAACAGTCACTTAAAGTTCAGTGAAACTTGTTGGTTAGCTTCAACTTGTCACTATTTTGTGGAAAAGCCAACACAAGTAGATGTTGTCTAAGTTAATGAGACATTAAACAGCACATCTATTGAATGTGTAAAACTTATTTCAGTGGCATAAATAAAATAAAATGTGGCTGTTTGAGTTTGCGGGCATGCATTTGCTATTCCTATGCACCAAGTTTAAACGTTACCAGATTAGGCAATACACTTTTAAAACGGCTGACAGTTACTAAGATTTTGCTGATGCTCGAGAGAATGTGGCCAAATTAGATAAGTTGGACGAACCGACGTAAACTAAGGTTTCTCGGTATATCGTATAGCTAAAGGATCGGTGAACATAGAGCAAAAAAACAACTATTGCACCCGCCTGAGCATTTGAAAGCTCTTTTAAAGTACGTGGGCTATACCAGATCCAGTATATAAACTATCTGAGCTGGGGTTAAAAGTAAGCAAAATGTTGCTTATTACTCGTAAATATGCCTCCCGAATAACACAAAATGCAACTTTACGTCCAAGCGAGTTGCTTCAGTTTAAAAAACTGGCATTTTACGTGGGAACAGGAAGTGGAAATTTGGTTTAGGTCAGACGCTCGCTCAGGTAAAACATCTTCGAAGAATGCTGTAAAAAAAAAAAAAAAGCAGGCCTCAGCATCCGAAGATCCGGGCTTAAACAGAGCCCACGAGTAGGGTTATTCGTTTTTTGGCACTCGGGAACCTCGCAACTTGTTCCAAACCTCGAAAACAAACTGACGAATTTAAATGTTGGGCAAAGCGTCGAGTTTTTTGGCCGCCGTATCTCTAAGGTCGCGGTAATCAACGCGCGGGGGAAGTGTACTGCCATCCAGCGCGGGAAGTACACACATCATACGAGGCTACGACTGCCTTTTTTCCACACATTTTCGCACTTGTTCGTCCCGTGATGCGATATCCGAGGTATTTAGAAAAGGAGCGGGCGATGCGAAGCCTATTTAGAAGAATAAATGGGTGTTTACCTGGGGAGCATAGCCACTCGCAGGTAACGCAGCTCCAGCAGGCACATTAACCGTGTAAGCGTTTGCCTGCTGCTGGACGTTGGACGAGGGGGCCGATACCAGCGTCTTGGGCGAAGGATCCGCGTTGGAGACCACCGAATTGTTGGTCGAACTTTGGGCCGAATTGAGGATCGTGTGTTTTTGTCCAGCCGCGCTCGTTTGGTCCGCGTTCGCTTGGTGATGTATGCGGTTGGCGAATGGGTCCATGGCCGATGTGCTGTTGTTGACGTGGTTGTTGGTGAGCGAAATGTCCTGACTAGTTTCATGAATGGTCGGCGATGCTAACTGCGACTCCAGCGAGCCAACTAAGGCACTAACGGCGGATTCGTCGACATCAGAACTAAGCATATCTTCTAAGGACTTGGTCGACGCCATTTTCGACCACTAAGAAGGAAAAATGAAACGCGCTTGCGCTGCTTCATTGTGGAGAATTGTGGGAAAAAGGCGAAATAGACGAAACGTTCGCCCTCCTGCGGATCACGTGGCTCAACGACGCTAGCGCCCTCTGCCCGTCGCAGCGCCAACTAGCGGAGGACGTTTGCTTGCTTTTTTTTTTCATTTATAATCGACGTTGTTTGTTTGTTCACTGTTTTGCAAGTTCAATTTGTGTTCTTGGGTTAATGGGTTCGGTGTTTATTGAGGTGTTTAGAGTTGATTTTTTTTATTTCTCGCCTAACGTTGCGCTTGGTGACACGTGTTCGGGTCGACCGGTCAGCTAACCCTCGGTGACGTCAGTTGACCCATTACGATAAGGGATTTGAATTTTGTTGGCTTTCGTACAAAATGCGTGGTAAATATTCGGGTTTTCTTTTATAATTTATCAATCCGTATTTGTTTTACGCGAATTTTAGGTTTTTTTATTAGGAATTATTTTTTCAACATTTTTGAAACCGATTTACAGCAGCTTGTCAATTTGTGCCACTGCGCCACTTTCAAAAAGTGCCAAACACGTGATGGGCCTTAGGAGGTATGTGAGGTCTTTGAAACAAATGGTGCGTTATTTGGGGCAAATCCGGTGTCCGGATTAATTAAGTCAAAGGGCGGTGATTCATGCTTAAGCTTGTTCAAAATCTCAAGAATGCATTTATAGTGGACAAGGGAAAGTTTGGGCTATTTGAGGAAATGTTAATTAGGGATTATAGTAATCACCTAACAAATATGGGTCATCTTGCACATACTTTCTAATTCTCAAGGGCCATTTGACATTGAAAATCTATTGTTTGACCTTTCTGTACAGTATGGGCATTCAGAGTGTAAATGTCTAATTCAAAAAGTGCCAAAATACATTTTGCCCCTTAATTAATTAAGTCAAAGGGCATGCATGCTTGAGCTCATTCAAAATCTCAAGAATGCATTTGTGGACAATTGACAAACAGACGTTTGGGCTATTTGAGGAAATGTTGATGACACATATGGGTCATCTTGCACATACTTGCAAATTCTCAAGGGCCACTTAACATTGAAAATCTATTGTTTGACCTTTCTGTACAGTATGGGCATTCAGGATGTAAATGTCTGATTATTTCCTCTAAAATCAGCATTTTATCTGAATTCCTCACAGCTTATATTTGTTGGGACTTGTAAATGTTGCACTAGTAAACATACGTCAAGTTGATAAGTTCATACAAAAATTGTTTTATTTTTAAATATTACAAAAAGAAAAACGAGTCAAGGATCACAGAACATTGATTAATTAAACTAAGTGTTAAGACAGTTAAGTACTTTGCCTTCTGCGTGAAATTATTTTGAAATGTGTAAGTCTGCCAAGGAAGTAACTACAAAACCATCAGTGAGATCCACGTGTTTTCCTTCTTTATCCTGCAATAAAAGCAAATTATTTTGAACAAATGTTACTTTTTCACGAGATTTTGAAAGCTGAGGAATAAACAAAATTACTTGCATTTTTGAAATCCAACATCAGTTCTTTAAAGACCAAGAAATCAGAGAATGATAATAGCATTTCAAACACTTCACCTTCGAGCTCCTTACGCCTTTCTCTGCACACAAAATTACAAAATTTCAAAATTTCAAAAATTACAAAAATTACACGGCTCTTAAAGTAATAATCGGCAGACAAGAAATATTCTTACGTTAACTGTTTCACAAAATCTGGCATGGAAAAACTTGGCATTTGTTCGGTGAGCTCCTTTTCTAGGTAATTTTCAATCAGTTGTTGCTGGTAAAGACAAAAAAATTAATTAACCATGCATGAAAATGTAAATTACTTCTGCTGCATTATTAACTTACATATTCCAGAAATATGGTCATGTATTCTAATTTGTTTTCTTCAGTATCTTCAAACTCGTGGCAATACTTATTCATAAAATCTCCCTGCAGCTTCTCAAATTGATCATCTGCAATTCAAATTTGAATTTGCATATATAATTTGTCAAGGAATTTCAAAACAGGATTCATTTAACATGCATTTAGGTGCTGTACCTATAATAATATCTTCTATGTGACCAATGGTAGTATCAAACACAGTATCTTGACCGACCGTACTGGAAAATCGAATTTCAGATTTAACTAATTGTACCTTAATTAGGGTGTCTTTAATGTAGAGTGTAAACATCTGTTATTAACTTGCCTAGTTGCCAATATTTCTTCATTGTTTTCGGCTTTGGTAGTCATAATGGCTGTCTAGTTTCATCCGCCTATAGAAATATTTAAAACCTGAAATCCCACTGTATCAATTAAGTGTATCTTAGCAATTAATTAATGTAATCAAATCTAGTATGGTGGCTAATGGGGGAGCAGTAAACAAAACAATCCTCACCCTTTTGTTGTGGACACATCAAGTAGGAAGCATTTGTAGGGTAAACAAACACGTTGCCTTTTAAATGCACTGGATGGCGCTATTGGTGAATAGGCCTATGACATCACTAAGGCGCTACAATTGAATTTTGTAATTAAGATTGCCCAAATTATCACTAATTCAAAAAGTGCCAAAATACATTGTGCCCCTTAATTAATTAAGTCAAAGGGCATGCATGCTTGAGCTCATTCAAAATCACAAGAATGCATTTGTGGACAATTGACAAACGGACGTTTGGGCCATTTGAGGAAATGTTCATGACACATATGGGTCATCTTGCACATACTGGCAAATTCTCAAGGGCCACTTAACATTGAAAATCTATTGTTTGACCTTTCTGTACAGTATGGGCATTCAGGATGTAAATGTCTGATTAGAGTTCCTCTAAAATTAGCATTTTATCTGAATTCCTCACAGCTTATATTTGTTGGGACTTGTAAATGTTGCACTAGTAAACAAACGTCAAGTTGATAAGTTCATACAAAAATTGTTTTATTTTTAAATATTACAAAAAAAAAACGAGTCAAGGATCACAGAACATTGATTAATTAAACTAAGTGTTAAGACCGTTTTTGGTCCCTACACCAAAAAAAAAGACAGTCCTACATCAAAAAAGTAGAAATATGGGGATTTCTGAAAAATGCAATTTTATGTCAGCATAAAATAGGCCTATGACAGCACATTTGGTAAGGCGCTACAATTGAATTTTGTAATTAAGATTGCCCAAATTATCAACTAATTAGAAACAAGTGGCGAAACTAAAATTTTTGGTCCCTACACCAAAAAAAAAGACAGTCCTACGTCAAAAAAGTAGAAATATGGGGATTTCTGAAAAATGCAATTTTATGTCAGCATAAAATAGGCCTATGACAGCACATT
>JAUJYV010001783.1:0-15534 GCA_033995625.1 Ophyiulus pilosus
AAAATTAAAATTATCAAACTGATTGTAAGGGAGATATTTTTGTGATGCTCGTGGTTAAATTTCTTCTAAATATATCAAATTTTAAGGAAATTAGCGAGATTTTACAAAATTGGTTCATTTGAAATTTGAATGGCATATCGCAGGTGGGCCAAACACCACCACCAGGGGAATTAGCTTGAAGATTGCGATGGAAAAAGGAGAGTTTGAAAACAAAATTCGATGAATGGAGTTATCAAATAAAATAAATGGCGACATATACCCATACGAAAAATAGTCTGCAGAATAAAGCACAGTGTGCTTATTCTGCACAAACAGAGTGGCACACCATATTTCCATTAACTTTAAGAGCAAAAAAAACGGGAAAAAAAAAAAAAAACAAGACTGCACCTTAGCAGGGAACGAACCCAGGTACTCGTAGTTCCCAGCCCAATACCCACACCACTTGCCTACCAATGAGACATGGGTAGATGCGAGTTTGTAAGTCATTTTTGCCGATTTTGCAAAATTTGTCACGGCCCCACTAAAAATATATAATTGCTGTCTCAATTTGTATGGAATTGTTACCAGATAATTGCATAACCCGATTAATTTCACAAACCGGATAAATGCACATTTTTTCAAACCCAATGTGCAATTTTTATATGGAATTGTGACACAAACCGGATAATGGCTTGCAGAATCACTGTGCAATTAAGCGGGTTCTACCGTATTGCAAATAATTTAGAAATTGTAAATTTGAACCCGCTTAATTGCACAATTTCATACAAAAGTTGCGCATGAAAATCTGGAAATTTTAGGACCCAAGTAAAAATTCAGCCGTCAAATGGGAGGTGGCTCCCGGATGGTTTGGAGATGCTTTAGGTATGGTGGGAGAGATCAAAAGATTTTTTATCACTGCTTTATAAACAATTAAGGCTAAATATCAGAGAGTTTGAGCCAGCCAACGCTTTAACGTTAGCCTTAACGTTAACGGCGGGAAGGGTTAGTTCTACCCAATGAACTAAATGAACGTCATGAATGCCGTTGACGTTCAATTAATTCATTGGATAGTCCCGCCGTTAACGTTAAGGTTAACGTTAAAGCGTTGGCTGGCTCAAACTCTCTATTGTCGACATAAAACGTTTCAGATAAATATACCCATACGAAAAAGAGTCTGCAGAATGTGCAATGCTTATTCTGCACAAAGAGAGTGGCACACTATATTTCCATAAAAAAAACGGGGGAAAAACGAGAAGAAAAAAAAAAGAATGCACCTTAGCAGGGAACGAACCCAAACACTCGTAGTTCCCAGTTCAATACCTACACCACTTACATACCGATGCGAGAGGTGTTGATACGAGTTTTTAAGTCATTTTTGCCGATTTTGAATACGATTGCGATATGCAATATGTCAAAATTTGTCACGGCACACTAAAAAATGTCTCAATTTGTATGGAATTGTTACCAGATAATTGCATAACCCGATTATTTTCACAAACCGGATAAATGCACATTTTTTCAAACCCAATGTGCAATTTTTATATGGAATTGTGATTGGATAACCGCTTAATTGCACATTTTCGACTGTGCAATTAAGCGGGTTCTACCGTATTGCAAATAATTTAGAAATTGTAAATTTGCATAAAGTTTATGAAAGTCGAACCCGCTTAATTGTACAATTCCATACAAAAGTTGCACATGGAGCTTGCAAAATACTATGTGCATTTATTAAGCGGGTTCGACGGTATAAGATCATTCGGCGTTTTATATATCCTGGTAAATCACCACCTCTAGAGCAGTTATGTATGTACTGAAAATTCATGAAATTATAAAGGTAGATTTCTGCAGAGTGTATTTTGCATAACCAATGTCACGCAACTGCCGGACAGAAAATTTATCCAATTTTACTTCCATCCCCAAACGTGCATTGTCAAACGAATTGATTTAATTTTGTTCAAATATTATGGCACTAAAAGTCATTTCTAGTGATAATTCCCATTTCCATCGATATCAGAATCCCGAATCTGCCGCCATTTTTAAAACACGTCGGGCCATCTGTTCGTCAGCGCCACATAATCAATAATGCCAGTTTTCCGCTCACTTTCCATTTCCAGGTCCGTCTACGTCAACCATATTGGCTTTTCCTCTCAAAGTCAACCTTATTTGCCATATTAAACGTCGCAAATGCACCTGATGTGAACGGGTGGAATTGCAAGTGGACATGAGTGCTTCCCAGTGCTACACACATAAGGATTTCGACGTTTTTCTAGGAGAGGTACAGTAATTTCCTGCTTCTAACTACTGCATTAAGCATCGCAGAATTCGCAGAATATGTTATGTACAGGGTGTCTCGCAAAACGAGAATGAAAATATACATTATTTGGAGGCCCTTTCAAGAAATAATAATAGAGCTCGAGATCTTTTTATGATAAATTATAGGGCCTACTGTAAAAGATAATTTTTAATAATTTTTTGTAAAATAATCGGTTATTTTTTTAAGGGGACATTGGTTTTTAAGAGTGTAAAATATTTTTATTTTGAGACCCTATCGGCCCCTGCATATCGTTTGGTGTCCATATCAAGTGCCGAAATTTTACTATTTCATTCCATAACCATTCTTATTCATTATTTTTATGGCGATGATTATTTTTTAGTACAATATAATGAAACAAAAGTTGGACAGTAAAATACAAGCCCTTTTAATCATCAGCAAGGAATTGGAACATTGTAGAAACGAAAGAGACCATTACAAAGCCATGATTGAACATATCAAACCGGATCAATCCATGCAGAAAAACGACAAAGGAAAGGTAGAATTCTTGATTAATTTGATATGACAGCATAATGCATTTATGATGTAGGCTCTAATCATCGTAATGACCGTGACCAATGTACAATTTTAAGTGCTTTTTAAACTATTTATGATTCTTAACGTGTTTTTAATTACCGCAATTTTTTCTCAATTACCAAATTGAGGCAATTACTTACTAAGGAAACGTCCGTTACAAACAATAGAGAGATTGCACGATCAAGTCAACATTCAACGACTTTTCAAAAAAGTTAATTAAAATGTCATGACTTTTATTAAATGTTTGTTCAGAAATTAATTACACTCTTACGTAATGTTTCCACAAGTTTATCATTATAAATTGCAAAATTTGTGAGAAATGTGTGTTCCAATATTTTCCATTTTTTAAAGCAATAATTTGTCATTTCAGGATTGGAAGTTAAGTCATTTATTCCCTGACTCCAGAAGTTTAAAGGGACAGAGTGATCACGTAATTAAAATACAGTGTTCTCGTGTTTGTGCTATTTACAACAGAAAAGTGCAGCATTAATTTTAAGGCCTATTCCCCAGTTACGTACATATATCTATGGAATAATCCATTCGTGCATTATTTTAATGCATGTTATCTTAACTACTTAATAAATGCTTCCTACGCCAATATTTTCAAGCTTAGCTTCTAAGATGTTTTGCTTTGTCGTACTAATTAGCATGCTTATAACCAGAAAGATGACTTAATGGATTTAATATTATATAATCGTCTTATCGTAAGCTTCTTTAGTCGGCTGACAATTTTGAAGTTGGAAAAACTAAATTTATGCAAAAGCAAATTTCTTATAATATTCCTTATTTAGTAGATACGGGTGAGGTATCAAATATCATCTCAATATATACATTTAGAAATTTTATATTTCATCGCTTATTTTAAAGAATAATTAGATGTACACATCACATAACGTTGAGGTTGTAGAATGACTAAAAGAAATGAAATTTCTATGAAATTATATGATTGCAGTTTTTAGTGCAGCAGTTGTGTGAAGTGAAAGAAAGGGATAGAGCGCTCCAGGGCGAGGTGCAGGACCTCAAACAGAAGTTGTGTGATGCCAATGGTGATATCAAAGTAAGCTTTTTCTTAGATTACATCAGACATTGAAAATAATGACGTGGTAATAAAATGGATACGCAACAGCTCCTTCGTGAACAAATTGCCAAACAAACCATGGAGGGGACTGACGACGTCGCACAAACTCGTAACTCTTCAACCTGGGAAAGGAAAACCCTGGTGGAGCAACTTGAATCCTTGAAAGTCAAGGTAATTCTGCTCAGCGACGTCTCCCAGAATAAAGTACTCAGCTGACAACCTATTTGGTCAAACTTTTGATTGTATTTTTCGAATTTTTTTGCCAAAAGTTGAAAGATGATGTCTCCGAATTCAACCTATATACCACTTCATTTTGCCTTTTGAATCGTCTGCACATGAAGTGGCCATATTTATGGCAGTCATCTTTAGAAACCTTTTTATATATCTTTCAAATTTTTAAAAATAATTAATCCCCAGCTGTATTTCTTCTACCAACATTTATAAAAATAAACCAAGATACTGTACTTGCAGAAAATGTCATCAGATGCTGCAATCTTTCTTAAAATTTAACGAGGAATTGTCACAAACTCAAAGTTTGACCAATGTGCTCGTCACCGTGTAATTTACGAAACTGACCTAACGTTTACCGAGTACATCCACTTTCAGTATATTCTGCTAGAGAAGGATGTCCAGACCATCTTGGACGAAAAAGAAGAGCTAATCACAGAAAGAGATGCTTATAAGCAGAAAGTGTGTCGCCTAAATCATGAGCTGAACATCGCGTTGAAAGGCGACGAGAAAAGAATCGTTGACATAGATGCAATTCTAATGGAAAACAGGTAAACAATATAATTTTCAAAATGCCCTCCATTATGCAAGTTGTCGGTATTTTATTTTCCAGTTTTAGCTGAAAATGCATTGCAAATCTTTGGTAAATTTGTGTAGGTATCTCCAAGAACGACTAAAACAAACACAAGAGGAAAAAAGTTTGTATCTACAAACGTTGTCTAAATATAAGGTAAATAACTGTTTTCCGTGAAATATAAATTATGACTCAAAAGATGCTTTAATGTGCATAAACTTTGTAAATTATTTTAAGAGCATGCTAGAGAAACGCAGAAATAAAAGTGCGTTGAAATTTGGAGGACCTGGGAGTAGCAATGTGATTATAACACATAAACAAGGTCGGTATTTATTGTAGTTATGATTTCTTGCAATTATGATAGTTTGTGGTAGAAATGCTAACAAAGATATACATTTTCTTTCGCACGCTTTTTTACTAACATCGCCTATGCTCTTTTATTAGTTGAGCAAATGCTTCAAAACACTAACCTCTCACAACTTCCGGCTACTCAAGCAACAGTTGCTGATTTACGTAGCCTTGCTTTAGCGTTATTCGATTCATTAAATGATAAGAATATAGCACTTTCACATCAAAAGAAAGCCAACAAGTACGTATACTGGTGTATTGTTTTAAAATGCCACGTACATTTTAATAAAATCAAAAAAACAGAATTTTATTTATAATTAGGTGCACTGGTACTTTTAAATTTAATACAATTTTATAACAAGTATATTACTTATACAAAATATATTGGCAGCTTCAACAAATTGTTATTTTAGTCTATAACAAACCTCATGAACCATTTGTTGGATCCTCCCTCGCTAACAATCATTTTCTTTTAGAATTTTAGGGCATCGCCTTTCCATATTGGAAAAACAAATATCATTTTTAGAAATTTCTTCCCAAGAAGAAACGAATGGTAAACCTTTATAAAATTGAATTCTTAGAAAAATCAACTGCTTTGTTGGCATCGTCTCATCACGCCATATTCTTTCTGTTAAAGATATGCAAATGCAAAGTGATGGCAGCTTCAATCAGTCATTGGGTGACGATGAATTGCCACCAAGATTGAGTTCAAGCGATTCCAGAGGTATTAATCCTCAATACATCATTAAAGAAAGTACCACGTTAGAATGTACAAAATATCATTCTTTTTCAGATATTTCACTATGCACTACCGATAAAGAGCAAGTCTCAAGAGATGAAGAAGAATACAGTAGCACTCATCAAGTTAGCTTAGCTCAGCCTTGGGAGGAAGAAGGTACAGTACACAAAATATCTGCACAGTATCGATTGGTATATTCGAGAGGCTTTATTCTTGGATTGTCTGACAATTTTTCAGGCAGCTACAACAACCTCCAATTTGCTGACATAAACGATCAACAGAAAACTAGCGTCCTGATCAAACACCAACTTCTGCCTGCAATCCAAGAATCAATCAAGTCGCCATCACTCAGGATAAGAAGATCTTCCGGTCTATCTGCAGCGTCACATCTTGTAAACAGTGAGAATAATGATATGACCCCTGAACTTAACAGGTTGGTGCAGGATGCCTTGGAAGATCTGAATAGTCAAGAAAGACTAAATTCTGTTACGCTGACAACATAACGATTGTCGGGCGCCATCATATATGATTTACGATGCAATCCATTTACTTGTGTATACCCATTATTGTGATAATAAATTTCAAATTTACCTGCATGGCTTAATTACAAATAACATTATCATATGCGATATTAAGTAAAAAAATAAAGAATAAATTTGCATAAATGGTTTTCAGAATAAGATCTTGTTTCTCACAGCTTTCAGTTGCCATGGTGACCATTGATTTTCTATAGACATCTTAAAAAACAATTTTACCATCATACTGCACAGTATGTGGGCTTATATCGTTCAAGAAGATGCAGAACATGTCAGTGATAATGTACCTCCCACACATATTGCAATGCCTCTGGTTGCCAATAGCAACTATATTTTGTTAGCTAACATTGGAGCAAAAAACTGATAAACAGTTCGAGGTGTTCTGGTTCGATTGGCACGACAGCACATTCGGTCTTGTTTATTTTGTAGGTTTGCTATTTCGATATACACAAAACGCCTACTGTCAAGTCTCACGCACAGAAAGGACATGTTAAGATCATTTTAATTTGAATATTAAAAACAAATATGACATAAAGGACAAATATTAGCAATGTCAACTACTCATTTTAATTTGAATATATTCAAGTGAAGCCTAGTAAGTTTTGTAGAAATAATTTGGCACATTCATGGTGGTGACTAATTCTGTGCTCATTCTAGTGCTACAGGTCGAAGCACTTGAACAAAAACACTTTTGCTTAAGGTGAATTTATTTTAAAATGTGTGTAATTTTTCAGCTTTAGGCATATAGACCAGCGAGATTGTCATCTATGACATTTCCTAGACAACCTAGCACAACATTCTGCATGCTCTGTGATGCACAAATTCAATACATTACATTATTTTTTTTTACCAAATTAGTAATCTCCTGAAGGAAAAAATACTTCCCGAATGGAGTTTCACGAAGGCCCACGACTGCGCTGAACCTTCGTGTAAATTAACGTGAATTGCGGATCTTTGGACAATTGCAACTTTTTCTTTGGCGAGAAATTTAAAATATAAAAAATTGGCTAATTTGGCGTGCTTATTTCGAGCAAAAACGACTTCTGGAAGGCTATCACTGGAGCGTGGATAAATCCAATGCTAAATCCAAGCTACCCATGCATAGCTTTTTCAAAATTATGCTGAGGCAACTAAAAAGTAGGAAGTTTTGACAAAAATATAAGATTAACTAAAAGGAGAGAACGCACCGCTTAAAAAACTTATGATGAGACGTGACAATTTTAGCTCCTTATTTGGCAATTTCAGCACCATTTTGTGCGCCAAAGTTGAAAAACACTGAACTTCAAGCTGATGTATTCAAAGCGTTTATTTCAATTCAGAACACCAAATATTAAACTGAACGAAAAATAACAGTTATTCCTGTTTATTCGTGAGTCAAATTATACATGTAAATTCTGGTTAAACTGATGAATAACTTGACTAATTTGAATAGAGGTGTTAGAATTCCAACCTAAACCAATCCTCCTGAAAATAAACACTTTGGAATGCACAGTAAAACATTTGAATTCCCGTAGTTAATTTAATACTACGGAATCTTAAGTCTACTTCTCAAAGAATGCACAAAACTTCTTATGTTGTGCAATATAGACCTCTTTATGCATCGCATGCTAACATGCCCAAATTAATAGCGTTGAAGGTTATATTGACAAAAGCTTGCCCGTTCCCAGACGCTTATTATATCGGTATCGAAACGAGACGTCCATGGACCATGGCCTTGGCGTTCCTCGCCCTCTCTATACGACGAACTAGAGGTACCGCCAAGACCAAACCTTCAAATTACTGCATTTTGGGAGGGGATATAAGGTTTAGTGCACTCTCACGATGGCAGCTGCGCTTCCTCACACCCCCTGCCGACGCGTTCCACTCTTACCAAGGTCAGCGTAATAACGCATAAAGGCGGCGTCACTTTCCACCGCTACCACTTTGTCTGCTCTCGTTCCTCACGTTCTCTAGTGTTACCACGAGGTTCTCACAGTTCCATTGTTCTTATTCTTCTCTTCGATTCACTCTACAAAATGGCGCCCGTTCTTGGTTATTGGAAAATCCGTGGGGTAAGAAATGCGTTTAAAAATATATTTAAAATGCGTGTTAGATAATCCCGAAAACCGAATTTAAACCCGAGTTGAATTTTTTTTTTTTTTCTGCATCCCTCAACGCCTACATTTAAATATCGAAATTGAAACCGGTGCAAGTAACGGCTCCGGGATGCAATTGGTAACAAACAAAGTTATGATTTTGACGTTGTAAGAAAATGGAAACCTTGCATATAAAAACGTTATTTTCAATTTAAAAATATAATATATTCAGAAAAAAAAATGCATTCTTTAGAAGTAAAGTCTTTTTTTTATGCATCCAAAGTTATATTTTCACTTGATGCAATACATGCTTTTTATTCTCATTGTCCGAATAATTTTGTTAGATACTACTCTAAAACGAGGATATTTATATACAGCGTATAGGAAACAGAAAAGCATGTCTTATTTATTTTAATGTCCAATAAATGTTCAAACGGATCTTCATAACATGCATTAATTTACACGGAGCTGGTTTAATTGTTTAAATTAATCTGTTTTCAACGAACAGTTTTTTTAAAGAGTTGCACAAAAACTGCAAATGTTTTTACATATTGATTAGCACTGCTTCTACAGTTTCTAGAGCCATTTTTAAAATTTCCATGCATTGCACCCACGCCTTTTTTAGGCGCCTTTATATAGAGGGTCATCATTGGTCCACCAACGCACCTTAAGGGGTGCGCCTCAGTGTCTAGCCTCCAAGGTGCCCGAGAAAATTGGTATGCGTGTTTTTACTCGCATTATGAATTTGTTAGAAGATTTTTGTTCACTACCCAACCAGGGGCTCAACTTATTTATGTGCAGAAACTGTCGTTTGAATAATTTTTTTTTCAGCAGTCTTTTGGTCTGCTTGGGCCCTCGTAGGGTTGTCTTGGAAGATTTTATTTTCATGCATGTACTGATAATACTCGAAAAAACCTCCACATCGACACTAAGAATGGGATTACTCAAGCAGAATGAAATTAACCTTGACATCAGCTCGTGGTGACCATTTCACGTTCAGTTGGCCATTTAGGCCTTCATGGGAGTACTTTGGAGAAGGCTCATAAATTATTTAGTTTTATTTGGTTAGCAAGGAAGTAGCTAATCTATAACGATATCTCGTATCCCCTCTCTATGACGCGTGTGTATTTTAGAGAGAAAGCAAACAAAAGGACCTAATCATTTTAAATGCAGAAAATATGCTGCTAATATGATAATGCAAGTGATATAATATGCAAATATATGCGTTCTTGCGTCATAATGATGTACGTGGGGGTTATTTGACAAGTTATTATCATAAAATGGCATTTATGGTATTGCACGTATGGGGTTTTCCCCTGCTAATTTGGGCACCAGGATAACAGGCATTTATGAGTAATTCCTATACATTTTCAAGAATCGTATTTCACGAAAACCTGTTATTTCTTTCTTCAAAATGGCGATTATATTATGACACCATTTTGCATATAGTTTATCCAGCTGCATTCCATGTGTGCGTTATTACTAATATAGTTAAAGATATTGGCCATTTAAGCTTCTAATGAATTTTTTTATCAGTTTTACCACTCAGGAGAGACTGAACTGAAACTTAGTTGATGTGTGTACACGGACATTAAATGTGGCCGCATTTTGTTGGCGATAATTTAGTAAATTAAAAGTACTTGGAATGCTGCCAGATTACTAATGCCTGGTTTGCCACCTGCAACCTGTTGATTTTGTCGCTCAGCTAAAGTAATATTAGTCGAATAGTTGGTGAAACTATAGAGCAGTAGTGGTTAATTCTGAAATGCATTTCACGATCGAGCAAAAAAGATTCACGCAATTTCAACTGTATGAAATCAAACCTACTTACTACTTGTATTAATAAATTCGTGGGTTCTCTTTGTTAAATGTTTTTCAAATGCCTTCTTTTACTAAATAACACTAAGCGTTATTTAATTGATTTGGGGAGCCGTTATCATTCATCTGGCAATTACCACATATTGCTATTTTAGGATGCTATTAAAGTACAGCAGCCACTTGGAAGTGCATTTGTGTTACATAAACCCTTAGTTTTTATATCTTGAAGTTGGTGATAAAACTAACACGTACTAAATAGGAAATAAACCCTACATGTATCAAAAAGGTTGTACGCATTATAAAGGAATACCGACATTTGTATGTTGATAACTTGTATTTACCACCTAGAAGCGAGATAGCTAGGGGTTCGATAATTTGGCATAACGACATGGCGTCTTTTTAGAAAAAAAGCGCCGAACGATAACACTTTCCGAGATATTTGGTGTTATAGATTTCAATTCGCAAGAACAAATGGAAATTCTGAGAAATAAAATAATTCGTTAAAATTGCATTTTCTCTCTCGTTTAGTTGGTCCAGCGAATTCGCCTGCTTCTGGCCTACACTCAGGATGAATATGAAGATAAAGTTTTTGTCTACGGTCCTGGTCCAGATTTCGACAGGTCCGACTGGACGAACGTCAAGGAGAAGCTCGGACTCGATTTCCCCAATGTATGCATATTGTAAAATGTGGCTCGCATTAGAGTGATCGTGCGTATATTCATTGTTATTATTGCCTTAATTAGCTTCCATACTACATTGATGGTGATATCAAGATCACACAAAGTGCGGCCATCATCCGTCACATTGCCAGGAAACATAACTTAGGTTAGTAGTTGCTAGTGTGCATTGTTGAAGCTGGGATTCTCAAATGCAAAAAAAAAAAAAAAACGCTTGACGTTTTTAATCTCTACTCTAGAGGGCAAGTCGGAGGAAGAACGCGTTCGTGCAGACATGATTGAGCATCAGTTTTACGATTTGCACAGCAACTTTGCTCAGCTCTGCTACAATCCCCACTATGTAAGCATAGTTACATTTGTGTGGGTTTTTTTATGGTTTTTTTCTGAGTATGGTAAATCTGTAATGAAATTACTTTTTTAACAGGCTGACCTCAAGGAAGGATACTTGGAAAAGATCCCTGAGGTTATGAAATCACTCTCCAACTTTCTTGGAAAACGGAAGTTCCTTGCTGGCGACAATGTAATATATTAAACTTGCTCATACTGTCAAAATCCTCAAATAATGAAAGCCAGCAGCTCATAAATGACGATTATTTCTGTTTTGACATAGGTCACATTCGTGGATTTCATTGCTCACGAGTACTTATCGCAGCAGCAGCTTCTCCAGCCAACCTGTTTGGATAATTTCCCCAACTTGCTCGAATTGAAGCAGCATGTTGAAGTAAGTAAAGAACGAGTCGCTAGTCTAAAAATGTTAAATTCCCAAATACTTCAAAGTATGCCTCTGGCTAATATTTTCAAATAATGAAATCTGATTGTCAAATTTGTTGGTATTAATATTGAATTTTTTTTTGTTTTTGTTACTAACGCAGGCCCTGCCACATGTTGGAGATTACATAAAAACATCGCCTACATACAAGTACCCACTCAATGGTGCAATGGCCAAGTTTGGAAATGAATAAGCTACTGCCGGCTTCTGATTCGAATTGATAATAATAATAATGCAAGATTTAATTACCAAATATTACTGTATTTTCATAAATGAAATAAAACACTGGTTCGATATTTGACATTGCTGCTTTACGGTTGTCTTAATGTGTGAATACATATATCAGAGGTAATGTTTGATTGTTACAATGAATGGTCAAAATGCATTCATCTCAGTTGGGTGACAGCTCATTCTCAAGTGACTCGAGTTACACCTTTAATCTCATATAGTCTCATATACATGTTTATGTTACCTTTCATTAATATTAAATGCAATAGAAATCTATTGGGTTAAATTCTGTATTCACCTTAATTATCCCAGTCTTTTCTTAATTCCATCTGCTTCAATTGTCATCTCTTCGTCAGATTGCATATTTTTATGTTTGGCAATGTTGTCTTCTGCGTCATGTTTTTCCAGCTTTCAAAGTAGATTGAGATTTCAATTAGCTCTTGTTTGAGTTAAATAAGAACTGCTATCTATGCTAATATACATACTTACAGTAGCATAAACATCATCATTGTTTGCAAAGTCTCCCACTTTTCTTGGCAGGATATGGACATGTAAATGCTAAGGAAATTTAATTAGTATCATGTAGACATTCCATGCAATATCAAGGGCACGAGCTAACCTATTACTTTTCTCAATAATTGTGTGCTGGTGGTGTAAGATTACTAAAGAATTTTTCTCTAAAGCTATTGTCTTAAGACAATAGCATTCATTGTATAAGACAATAGTTTTCAGAATTAACTGCAGTTTAACTATACAGTAGCATTATTATACTAAAAGTGCATATGAACCTACTTGAACGGTTTGACCAGCTTCTGGTCCATCCTTAAAATAGAGAACGTTCATATGTTAGCTAAACTTGTACTGCCAAACAAGTTCCAACGAAATGTCTATGTAGAAATAATGTACAAACTTGAATTGCAATGGTGGACGAATTTGCACCATGTTCCAGCTCAATCGCTGCTTGTATCTTCTGAGTAGTGCAGAAAAGATCAGTAACTTCATCGGGTTTAAGATCAGCAAGTCGTTTAACTACGCATCTTGGTGATACTAAAACATCTGGAAATTCAGTCAAGGCAGCAACAACTAATGTATTTGCATGCATTTGTTTTTAAATGTAGAGCTCGATTTAATATCAAGATATTATGCAGAAAAATTCATAAAACTTTGGATACGTCCAGGAATAACTGGTTTCTTGTTGACAAACCCAACCGAATATTGACTTCGATAAAATATCTGCGATCCATTAATTCGAATGCCACCAAACAGGAAATCCTCTACAAGCATTTAGAAAGGAACATTGGAATTTGTGAACTGCCCATATTAAACGGCGCATCAATAAATGAAAACCATTTTAAAAGTAAACTGAGCTGAATCGACCTAATTGTGCTGCACGTATTTAAGTTGATCAAAACGTGAATGGCCTTTAAATATAGTTTAGGTTAAACCGATTTGATGATCCATTTAAAAATAACTTTACGTAATACAAGTTTTGGAAAATTATTATTATTAGAGTTATTTTAGGCTTTCATTGGAAGGCAATGTATTACCTCCTGAAGATGCCACCTGATTCTGAAATCCAACAGTTCCGTAAAGATCGTTCCTGCGGTGAAGTTCTAGGGGCATCTCTTGACGCACAGTCTTCAAATACTGCAGATTAATTTCAGCAAGAGCAACACCGGGTTTGTCATCGATTGAAGCAACAATACGGCCAAAAGGATCGATAATCTGAAATGTTCAGTCGTGTCCATGAATCCCTTGTTAGTTCTTGAAACTTTTGCAAGATAAACTGATGCATAGGCATAATGACTAGCCTACTAAGGATAGCCTATGCAAATTGATTAATAAATTGCTCATTTACCATGCTGTGCCCAAATGAACTTCTTTTTTCATTATGTTTTCCACACTGCGCCGCAGCGACAACGTAGCACTGATTTTCGATGGCCTTGTTTCGAAGCAGAATCTCCCAGTGTGCTTTTCCGGTCACTACAGTGAATGCCGATGGGTAAGTTAAAATTTCGGCTCCCATGTTTCTTAAAATTGACGATGCTTCTGGAAAGCGAAGGTCGTAGCACTGGTTAAAAAGTTAAGTTCAATTGCACATTTCTTGACATTGGACCAAACTTTTGTCTACTTGGCATTCCTTAAACTGTCAAAATTTGTAGTTTACATTTTTTGGCAGGTTCAAGTTAAAGTAGTTTTTAAATTTCCAATTAAATTTGTTACAAAATATGTAGACTAGGTGACACTCTTGTAATCATTTCCGAAAGTTTCAACATTTGCTCAACAACCCTTATGTTTTTCTCGAGAAAAAAAAAAGGATACGATAGAGAGTCCGACATTTCCTACTGGTGTGTGAACTGGAGGAACAATTTCATTTCCAGCTAACGTAAGGTCAGATTCCTTCAGTTGAACTGTCTTTTCATTAGACTGGATGTTCACATCAAAAAGATGAATTTTACTGTAAATGGATCTAATTGTTCCTCGGTCATCGAGGATCAGATGAGAATTCTTCATTTTGTTTCCGCTGACCTTCGGATGATTGATAAAAGAAATACAAAAAATCTGGTGTTAAACAATCAACTATTTTATAGTACTAAATATGTTTGCTAATGCTACTTTACTAAAGTTTAAATATGTCTTTGCAAAATATATATAGCTTCATACCGTTTGGTGAAATCCTCCAAGAGATAGCCACACTTTGCATTTTATGGCTAACTCTTTGAAGTTATTGATAGTGTTGCCCTCTAGACTTTCACTAAGCTCAATTGACTGCTCTTTGCTCTCAGCAATGTAATCAAATGCTTCAGGTAAGAACACCATCTTCAAAAAATATTAAGCATTAGAAACGATAATACAAACACGAGAGTTGGTCAAACAAAAGCAGACTTCCTTACATCAGCGCCTTGAAGGGCTGCTTTCTGGATAAGGTCTTTTGCAACTTGGAAATTTTCACTTTTATTGGCCGTGGCGGTCATCTGACATATTGCAGCCATTGGATGTTGTTTACTCGCTGTACTCATTTTACAAACAACTCTTTTCAAACTTAATAGCCTGAAAAAAATATATGAAATGGTAGTCATCTTTAGTAAAATCCTTCACAATCCTGCAAAATATTAACTAAAAACACACTAAATCATTATAGTGAGATATGTATTGCTTGTCAAATTGTATATAAATAATTTAAACAGAAAAGGTTTTATATTTTTAGCATATATTAATGTTTGTAATTTATTAAACAAAAGATAATGCAAATACGTCATTTGTATTCCTTTATTAAATTTTACATTTTTAAACAACAATAAAACTAATTTTATCTATGACAAACTAGTCAAAAATTTACAATTTTTGAACAAAATGTACAACATGCAATTGTTATTATGCAGTAAGGGATTGCCACAAGAAAAGCAACAATTAGTGACTATCAGTGGAAGAGTTTACACCTTAAAGGGTATGCGTTGGCAAGGTCGACGGTGACAACATATAAGGAAATCACAGGATGCACAAGAAGTGCTCACACAGAGTTCCAGGTGGGGAGATAGAATTTAAAAAATCCCATCTAAGACCCAACAAACGCACAATGGTGGGCTAATTCTGGTAACGTTGGTAATTGGCAGAAGAATGTTGAGGTAACGTTGGC
>JAUJYV010001784.1:0-15534 GCA_033995625.1 Ophyiulus pilosus
TTCAGTTTCACAATGATGTCTAAGTCGCCACTGATGTAGGAGAATTCTCCTGAAAATGGGTACGACCCCCCTACCACATGATATTTATTTGCTGACTGTAGGGTACTGAGTTGAATTGAATTGAATTGACCCGGTCAGCTTCGGGTCGTAATTATTGAACACTTTTTTTCAGAATTCCAAAAAAACGTCAAGCACTGGCCTAGTCATCCACATTTACAATACACGAATACAATCGTCGTCATTAATGAAGACTGACCAATGGTCAAATACCATGGATATTTCCATCAGCATTGTCTAAACTCCATAAAACAGCTTGTGATGAAAATTTCATTATATAACTTGTTTTTACACTTATGAGACTTATGTATAGAGGCAACATAACGGACAAGCTGTTCACAAGTTATTTTCATGTGTGACAAAAAACAGTTTTGTTAGCATGCCACAGCCTATTGTCATGTTAACATTAATGTCAATTGAAAAACTGCTCGTACAAGAAACAAGCAGTCAACAGACTGTCTCTGGTGTCAACTGATGAAAAGTCGTGTTAATGATTGATGCAAGCAGGTGGCAGTTGAACTAAACTTTTCCAGAGCAGCTGACATCAAATACAACACAAAACTGTCAGTAAACATGCATGCGCATAAGACAATTGATGTCAAACGAAAATCATCCATTTTCTGTTCACGACGCTCCAACACACTGTCAATGATGTCTTTTATTTGAAACTGTGAAAATTGATGCAGTCAATTGCGACCAATTTTCATCAGCATCCCATCAAAGGCAATGCGTTGGAGTAAATTTATTAGAGCTCGTCAATCGAAAATCGCCCTGTGTCAACGCATAAAACACCATGTTTATTGACCAGTATTTGCAGTGGAAAAGTTGCGTTTGATGTCTGACATCAAACGCGATTAGGCTACGCAGTTGACGAGTTGATTTTATTGTGCAACGAAAATCGGTTGGTCCACCCAGTTGACACGTACATTAGACAGTTTTCGCCAGCCAACGTCTTTATACAAGTACCTTAACTTTAATGTAGGAAAAGGAGGAGCCACGCATTGAACTACCCAATGAATTAACTGAAAGTAATGGGTGCACATGCGTGGTTCTTCCCTTACCGCCATTAAACTTAAGGTATGCATAAAGACGTTGGCTGGCGAAAACTGTCTACTGCCTTTGACGTCACACGAACAACATAAAGTTGACGCAACATGGCTGATGTCACGTGAAACATGGCCAACTAGTATTCACACGTGGCACATCCCATTGATGATGACGTACTCCTTGATGTAACACACACATCGGACAGTGTTCGCGAGCGGCCTTAACAATGGACAATGGACAAGACTGTAACTTAGCAAGGGGCATCTTACCTTTGACGGCGCTCAGCTTACTGCCGACCATTTGCTTGGCCACGAAGGCTGCCATGACCAAAAAGTAGAGCCGGGTAGGAAAACCACCTGCAAGCACAAAAAAAGTAAGAGCGTCACAACGGAGACTGAGGCACGACACCGAGGCCAATCTTTTACAGCAATTTGATTGGACGCGGGTGAGGCAATAAAACGGCGGCAAAAAAACGTGCAGGAAAAGAGAGATAAAAATGCAGGAAAAAAATGCCAAGAATGAACAAAAAGTGGGAGGACTAGAGAGGCAGCGAGGGGGTGAGGTGTCAGTCACACGACAACAACTGATGATTCGTTGCTTAGGCAACCATCACCGCCATCATTGCCGCTGCGATTGACGAGCGCTTAATATGAAACGATGAGCTGAATGGAAATAACCGAGCCACCCCCTCCCCAAATTGCTGGAATTATGAACCCTCCACGGGTGGGCACCTCAGCATGATGGGCATGTCTCTTCGTGTAGGAGGGGGAGGGGAGATCTCCCCCATATTCATTGAAAAACCAATTAAGGAAATGCTGAAGTGAAATGCCACCATTTGGAACGGACGATACTAAAACTACTAATGGTGTGGATCACAACGAAATTTATTCCATGAACACGAATGATTTAACTGATACGTATATCCATGTTGTGCTGATGTTGTATTTTTTTTTTTGGTGAAAAAGTCGTTACTTACTTTGGGCACGACCCCAAAGGCCAAAGGAGAGAACCAAAACACTGTTTTTCGCGTACCTCCCTACCTCAAAACAACTATTTATTGATCAAAGATATTAAGTTATCATTGCAGCCTATGTCGCCTACGACGTGTCATTTATCATTAAGACTTGTCAAAATAAGTTACAGAACGCCTGCAGAATTTCTGGGAAGTGGGATAAAATTCAGCATCAGTGACATGGCATTTCAAATATTTCGCTTAAGGCATCCCTATTCTAAAAAGAGATTGTGACTCTGTATACTAACTTATAACGTTTAGTTTTCAAATATACAAGTACTTAATTTTTGACATACATAGTCATGGCACATTATCAATGCTGGATCCATGAAGGAAGGCCTAGGCTTTGAAAGAGTGTGTTGTGAAATATGGACCAAATTAGAATAAATGTATAGAAGTCTCAACATGCAACGTTAGAAAATATGTGGAATAACTGAAAAATTCTTCAATGTAGACAATCTAAGAAAATGATGCCCACATTAAGTAAAATCCGAGAAATCCTAGTTTTAATATGTAAGGGTTATTTTTTAAAGCTTCAAAATTATGGGAACTTTTGGTCAATTTTTGGAGAAAGGAATTAGAAAGCAAAATGTAAATACATTGGTAAGTTCGGAAAGTAAGTGTGGAACTTAGAAAAATACAGATTTGTGTAGATCTTTTAACTAGAAATATGTAAAAATCAAATGCCAAAATTACTAAATATTTCGAAATTTTAAATGTAAAACGAAGTTGGCAATTTTGTAATAACAATGTAATTAATTTTTAGTAAACAGATAAACACCAAAAATACATCAATACCTAAAGAGGATATTGTTTAAAGCCCAGTACGCACCAGAGGAAACATCCAGAATACACGAAACACCAACATGATTTTAAAAAACATGTTTTGAACAAAAGTTTCGTCCAGCAGTTTCATGAAACTTTTGACGAAAATTGTCCATTTTCACAAAACATGTTAGTGTTTTCTGACGATAGCTCAAGAGGCTGTCTGGGTCAAAGGAAAAAATATGTCTTGACGTTTCCTGGTCAAGACGCATTTACCAAGGTATGTACAGGATGACAGTTCGCGTTGCACCACATGGTTTCCTGTTTGAAACGTCATCCGTGAAACGGTGCAACCATGCACACGTTACGTCATTGTATACAGTCCTTGGCAGGAGCGCTATGACCAGACAATATCAAGCTCCGCCTTGTTTTACAGAATGAATTTTTCGGTGAGTACTTTGTGTTTTTGTAGATGTGTTGCCTCGGAAATTGTTCTGCAAAAACACTTTTCGGTCAAACATGTTGGAAATTTGTGTATTGTGTGTGTGTTTCGTGTTTCGTGTTGCGTGTTGTATAGGAAAATGATGAAATACAGAAAAAAAATTATTAGATAGAACAATTTATGAGGAATCCTGAAATTCATTTTATTCCGATTTCTCGTATATATTTCACCAACATTAAATTTGATTAAATCTTTAAACGATGCCATTTCGTATCATATTCCTCATAAAAAAACCGATCCACATTATATGATTTTCTCACTTTTGTCTTGCTGGAGACATTTCACTTTGTCGCTACTGAAATGGCGTTCTAAAAATCCCCTCCAAGCATTTAAAGGTGGCATTAAAGATAAATGAGAATTTCATCTTCAAATGTGCACTATTATAAATGTGACAACGCGCTGAATATTCAAAGTTCATAAGAAACAACGACAACAATGTTATTTTCATTTTACTGTTTCGATACTTTGAAGATTTCGACCCTGCGGAAAACTGGTACGAAAATTATTCCAATCCTTTGATATTTGCTCATGGTTATAAAAATACAGAAAGATTTACGATATAGTTTTCTATAAACGATACATTTCAGAATTCAATTTTATCATCGCTCTAGTCTAAACCCATCGGCAACGTATCATTCAACTTCCATAAAATGGCGGGCAAGTGTCGTGTGGCAAATACTTCAAAAATATTATTCACTACAGATATTGACTGAACAACTGGCATGTTATGTTCGGTTGACTGGTTTTAGGTATAGCAAACACGTTATTTAAGTCTTATTCAACCAATTTGGCAGCGGCTATTTCACCGCTGGTTGAGATAAAAGCGAAACGTGATACGTCAAACTGGTGAAAAATGTTTTCGGAATAACATATTCCCCATTTAATAGAATTTTCAAAATAGAAAACAATGCCAGAAAGATTGCGACCCTTTACATTCACCACGGACCTTTTTGCGGCTGTGTGATCAACCGAACCGGAACGAAATTTGATTCGCCAAACCGGTGAATAATGGTCTTTTAAAAACGATATGAGTACTCTGGCAACGTTGAGGACACATTTTCAAAAAAATAACGATCCGATCCGGAAGCAAGTACAATCTATCAAATTCGCGAAGTTATACCCAGCGCCACCTACTGAGAGTATACAGGCTACATCATCTATCTTTACAAATCAAAGCAATATAAAGTAAATTAAATTTACTTCAGGTGGAAAAAGTTTACATACACACATATAAATGGGAATTATATTGTTTGTGTGTATGTTTGGCTAAACAGATAAATAATAACAACAATACACTATTCAATAGCAAATAACATGTAGAACAGTGAAACATAAAATTAGATAGACTAAAATAGAATTATAAAAGGTTGAAATAAATCGACAGCATCCTTGCGACTAAAAGTGTCAAAAGATGGAAGGGATCAAGAGGTCCCGTCCCGGGTGGAAAACTTACATATAGGCATGTAAGGACCATATTTAACCTTTGATAGGCCATAGTCACGTATGGGCCATACTTGGTCCTCGAAGAGCCATACTTTACCCTTGAAGGACCATATTTGACCTTTGATGGGCCATATATCGTCATATATGAACCATATTTGACAAATGATGGGCGATTTGTGCCTTAATTAGCAACTGATTATTGATCATTTAGCAATACTTCATCTATTTGGCCTTTGATGAGATAGATGGCCTTTGTTATTTGACAAATGATGGGCGATTTGTGCCTTAATTAGCAACTGATTATTCATCTATTAGCAATACTAAGCCATGTATAAGTGACATATTGCCACTAATTATCAATTGATGAACCATACATGGGCATATATGGACGGTCATGACCATATATGGATACACGGTATATAGGCGAGTATGGACATACATAGAGATATGTATATGGGTGAGTATGACTATACATGGAGATATATATGGGAGAGTATGGTCATACATGGCCATTTATAGACTTATCTGGCCATTTATGGACATATCTAGCCATTATGTCCAGACGTGTCCAATTTCTGGTCTAGCTATATTTGGTATTAGCCATATATATGTCCATATATGGTCCAAATTTGTTTTTTTTCCACCCGGTGTTCTATAAACCACCACAAGGCAAACATATCAAAGCAAGAAATGCTACTTTGGATACCGAAATTCTATTTTCAATTTAGGTCACATAAGATTGAACATAAACCCAGATGCAAACAATTAAATTATACATTGAATGTTTACATCACATGTCTATACATCCGAGTATGTATAATTTCAATTATATTCATATATGCGCATTTCCCAATACTGTATTTAAATATATGTGACATATTCATCCTGTTACAATTGTTTCATGTTCACAGAACTAGTGAATAATTATCTGAATTTAGATAACATTATATATTGTTATTTATGGACAAATATTTTCAAACATTGTATATGGACTATGACAGATATTGTCATGCATGTCACATAACATGGCATATACAGTACAGCTGTATATCCCTATATCGTTTTTCAACCGGGGATGCGACCACGCGTGATAACGTACACTCATAATAAGCGAAACTCGTTACTACTTAATTAAATTTATTTGTATGCACGTACGCAGAATTGATTGCTCATTGAGGCTTATCCCATATTTGGCAAATAAATTAGTTTTATGCGTTGTACGCTGACATTTCTACTCGTCCTAATCAAAAGCAATACACAGTAAAATGAGTATAATCACGATCTACTTCATAATCGGGTTTCCCGGATGGCTTTAATGCTAATACTGTAAAACTTCAAAGCGAAATTGATTTTTTTTTCAAAAATATTACATTGAGATTAGAAATGTTGCTATAAATATTTTTTTTGTATAAGTGCATTATGAGTGTATTAATATTTCAATGTCGTAATGTTTGCATTTCTTGTGCAGGGTCGTTATTAAGTTCTCGCACAAGCAAATGCTTTTGGAGATCATGGGTTTTTTATGGGTATTCTCAATAATTAATTGTAAGGTGAAATTAAACCCACTAAGAAAGACCTTCCCTGCAATATTAATAATTTCCTTAAAATCACCCAGTCACATAAATACAGCAGCTTAAAACAAAAAATTCTATTAAATTCTACTAAAAAAAACATTATTAATATTATGTTTTTAAATTTCTGTTATATTCATATGTATGCAAAATATAGCTCAAAATATGTGGCAAATATATCATATAGTCAATAGACTGAATATTGGGCATAAGGAGGCATACACGAATCTGTATAGAATGAATCATTCTTCCCCGATTGGAACATGATTGGTTGAATGAAGTTTAGATACCCAAAGACTTAGGATCGAGCCTGAACATTAGGGAGATTGAGCTCGATTTACATAAAGATATGTCTTTATACTGACCTTAAATGGAACTTTTAGGAAGGGAAGAGCATTGATTTGAACTACCCAATGAACTAACTGAACGTCATGAGTGCGCAAGTATTCATTGTGTAGTTCAAATCAATGCTCCTCCCTTTCTGAAAGCTCCATATAAAGACAAATGCCCACTTTGGCTGGCTCAATCTCCCTGGGATATATCTTCATATCCAGTATACACGTATAAAGTCAAAGAAAAGAGGAAATAGAATAATAAGGAGATTCTAGATGAACTACCCAGGCATGTAAACAACTGCGAGCTTTACGCAAGAGAGGTAAAAAGTCGTGGCACAGGACCCTAGAACATTCCTCAGGGATGTGTAGTAAGGTGAGCTATGAAAATATTCAAAGGCCACAGGCTATTTTTGTTTGATGAAAATTTCTTCCTATAGTTCTCAGGAAAATATTAAGAATGATAGTGCCTTCAGGAGTGTTTCTGTAAAATGTTTGCTGGGAACAAAATTTTGAGAACCACTATACTTGCTGATGCCGCGGCAGTCAAGTGGGTTACAAGCTTGCCTCTCGATCCTAAGATACGAGTTCGCTTCTCGGTTGAGGTCGGTGGGAATTTTTACGGATGGGTGAAACTCCCTAAGTGGCAGCTTTTTCGGATGAGAGTCTAAGCCGAGGTCCTGTGTAGATTGTTGCCCTTAAAGACCCCTTGAGAGGGAGTGGAAGTCTCCCCTCGTATGCAAAATTTCCAGGTATGTAGATGATGAAGGCCCATGCGTTGACGTTTAGCCCTCGTGTTTCAGAAATAGGCCAACGTTAAAACTCAACAAACAACAACCGCTACACTTGAAAACAGTCATGCACCGATGTGCCCAACTTTAAAGGTTTCAATCTACAAGATGTTTCCGCTGCTCATATCTCAATGTAAATGCGTTTCACGAAATCGATGTGATATCGAATATGTAACGAAATTTACGACGTTGACGTCGCTTTGACGACATTTCCACGAGGAGAACAACAGAACGGGGTATCTGATGCTCATCGACTATCGTTCAAAAACCATGCCTACGAATCTACGATTCCGCTTCTGTGCCTGTTAATTAGGAAGTAAAGCAGTGCTAAATCCGCACATCCTGGCTTCACATTTAGCTAGCAAAAAAAAAACTATTAAAACGATAAAAACAGAGCTTGAAAGCAGCGCTGGTCGCCATTCAAAACACGAAAAATTCGACATTCCCTTTTCGATTAAATTCCTACGCTTCAGAACCACCATCACCTCCATAAATCTGGGCGCCGACGCATCTTAAGCACCCTCATGCAATTACCTCCGCCCCTTTTCCACTTCGTTCCTTGCGCATCCTTATTACGAAACCGCCAACCCATTGGCAAATTGCGGTGGATTTCGGGAGGTGTTTACTACCAGTATTCAATCGGTGTTCCGAAAGCCACCGAGGGTGGTGAAGCTCCCCACGTGCAAGGGGGGTGGTGTGCATAGGTCTTCCAGGTCTAAAGGGGTTTAGAGTTGCTGAACCGTGGACAAAACAGAATGGCAAAGGAGATGGGAATTGGCTTCCATAAACAATGGCAAACGATAATTAAAACCCAACAAGAAGAAAAACCACACCAAAATGACCCAAAGAGAAGATGAAAGGATATATATAGTAGAACCGCTCTATAGTCTACACAGTTTCAAATATCTATACATTTTACAGGAAAAGTCGAATAAAATTTGTAGGAAATGACCGGAAAACTGAATATACGAGAAATTTCCTTTAAATTTATCCAAGATGAAAGAACTTTCCGCCAGTTTTCCATAAAGTTTCAAAAAAACCTTACCCTTAAAAAAAACCTTTTAAAAAAAGTTTAAAAAACACGACAGAAACAGACACTAGAGAGTTTGATGCAAGCCAAACGTCTTTATACATACATTAACGTTAACGACAAACACACTTCATTCACGCATGCGCAGAAATAGCGTTAGATGCCTCGTTAGAAGCAATTTAGCACGCAATTTGCAATTTTTAGGTCAGGGCTCCATAAAGCTGTCATGTTTTTACAGGAAAAGTCGAATACAAATTTGTAGGAAATGACCAGTAAACTGAATATACGAGAAATTTCCTTTAAATTTATCCAAGATGAAGGAACTTTCCGCCAGTTTTCCATAAAGTTTCAAAAAAACCTTAACCTTAAAACAAAACCTTTTAAAAAAAAAAATTAAAAAACACGACAGAAACTGACACTATAGAGAGTTTGTGCCAGCCAAACGTCTTTATAGATACATTAACGTTAACCACAAACACACTTCATTCATGCATGCGCAGAAATAGCGTTAGATGCCTCGTTAGAAGAAATTTAGCACGAAATTTGCAATTTTTAGGTCAGGGCTCCATAAAGCTGTCATGTTTTTACAGGAAAAGTCGAATACAAATTTGTAGGAAATGACCAGTAAACTGAATATACGAGAAATTTCCTTTAAATTTATCCAAGATGAAGGAACTTTCCGCCAGTTTTCCATAAAGTTTCAAAAAAACCTTAACCTTAAAACAAAACCTTTTAAAAAAAAAAATTAAAAAACACGACAGAAACTGACACTATAGAGAGTTTGTGCCAGCCAAACGTCTTTATAGATACATTAACGTTAACCACAAACACACTTCATTCACGCATGCGCAGAAATAGCGTTAGATGCCTCGTTAGAAGAAATTTAGCACGCAATTTGCAATTTTTAGGTCAGGGCTCCATAAAGCTGTCACGTTTTTACAGGAAAAGTCGAATACAAATTTGTAGGAAATGACCAGTAAACTGAATATACGATAAATTTCCTTTAAATTTATCCAAGATGAAGGAACTTTCAGCCAGTTTTCCATAGTTTCAAAAAAACCTTACCCTTAAAAAAAACCTTTTAAAAAAAGTTTAAAAAACACGACAGAAACAGACACTAGAGAGTTTGGTGCAAGCCAAACGTCTTTATACATACATTAACGTTAACCACAAACACACTTCATTCAAGCATGCGCAATTTAGCAATTTAGCAATTTAGCACGCAATTTGCAATTTTAGGTCAGGGCTCCATAAAGCTGTCACGTGAAAAATAACCTGAAAGGACGTTATTTATGAGGAGCGCTGTTAGATTTAGCCCGCTTAAATAAAATCTAACTTTGGTGGGCTTATTTGCAGCCGCCATGTTGTTGTTTTTTAAATCCTGAAACTAAGCAGTTCACGTTGTTATTCCCTTTTACCCATAATCCCATTAACGTTATGGTCGTGCATGCGCATTCCTAAAAAAACTAAAAAACTAGTGCTGCCAATGTCGTTATCGTTAACGGTGGCTGGCACAAACTAAAATATTGGACAAGTTTTTTGCTAAATCTCAAGTGTAACTGAATCGTCGAGTAAGGGACAAAAACATTACATCCGTCACCAGAATTTGAGTTACCTGATGATTTAAATGAAGCTGACTGCCATCATCACTCCTCAGTAAAGGTAATGTTCTGCTTAAATTTTTATCAATTTATGTATCAAATTCGGGGCAGGAAACTGATTATTCCGATTTTAGTTAATTCCTTTTAAAGCATCCACCAAGCATCCGAACCTCTGCAAAGGGTTAACCTGTGATAAAAGCAGACCAAGCTAGGAGGAATGCTAGCACCCACAAAAACGAAAACACATCAACCACAACAAAAACCACAACAAAATAACGAAAGGAATCTCAAAGGCCAGATGTTACGGCAAACAAGGCCATGTGACTGTCCCCACTAGGCAAAGGGTTGACAAGTTACAAGGTAGAAATTAACCAAGAGGAAAAACCACAACAAGTTAACAATAATCAAAAAAGATCACATGCCAACAGGAAGAAACACTGCAGACAAACAGGGTCACGTCACGTGTCTGCCCCAATCAAGCATGTAGTGTATGCTCAACCTTAATTAAGAACACAAGGCGGGGAATGCAAAATTATAATTAAAAGCTCAACAAGAAAAAACCACAACAAAAGAAGTTAAAGAGAACTTAACTGGAATCTAAAAGCTGGAGACAACAAGAGAAAACACTACAGACAAGGCAATGTACCTTTCTCAACCAAATATACAATGTATAATTCTGTGTATACAGACCAACAATAAAGTAACCATAAAAAGGGGAAATACCATCCTTAAAATTCAACAAGAAAAAACCCACAACAAATCAGTAATCTGCTGATCTACAGCCCCGGATAGATCAAAAGTGTTCAGGAAACATGTTTGCACAATTCAAGTTTGTAATGCCTAGTACAGACCAGAGTAAACACGAAACAGAAACAGGGCTTCGGAAGCATGTTTATGATAAAAGTTTGCTCACCAGTTTTCTATCTAAACGTTTCAGCAAATTTGTTTCCAAAAAAAGAAACGGTCCAGATGAAAGGATAAAATGTTTGCTGTTCATAGCGCTCCTACCAAGGCCTGTACACCATGACGTATATGCCTTGTGGGACTCAGCCCACCTGGCAATTGGGATTAGTTTTTGAAAGTGGTTGTAATTTTTGGTATTTATTATAAAGGTTAAGAGAGGAAGGAGCACGATCCTTTTCTCTAAATTTCCTCAGTTTCGAAATGTTTTTTTGATATGGATGTTATATTTGGACAAACCTGTTTTTAGAAAATATGTTCATGAAACCACGTTTAGACAAATTGCTTTGGTCTGTACTAGGCATTAAGTGTGGATGGGGCTTAAAAGATCAGATCGCCATTTAATATCGACTTTTCAAAGCTATAGTTGAGGTCCAACTAAGACTATTGGATTCTATGTGGATTCAGGAGATATTTTCGAAGTTTTAAACAATGGTCGTTCTGACACCCTTCATTCACTCGTGTTGCAATCCACGCTTTAACATCCCTTCTTGAAAGTCGTATTTCCCATGGCAGGGCCCAGAACAGCTGTTCCATGTCCCATGTGCTATTGATAGGATCATTATCAACACCGGTGTCATAAATTTGTAAGCCGTGTAGTTAAAGCTTCCGGGATGATAATTACTGTGTCGATTGGTTGAATTCAAGGGCATGTGGGCCATGATGTGGCAATCGAAATTTTACTGGCGCCCCACATATAAAAAGTTGACCCAATTCCAAGCTGCAAAAGTGTAACTAAAACAGTTGAAATAACAGCTGATTTAAGAGGCTCTTTAACGTATAGTACTCAAAATGCAATATTGCTAATTATATAAACGGGCAAATTGCTGTGGATCAAGACGATGGCTTAAAAAAGTACAGTTGCGCCCCAATTATTTCGAGCCGTGTATTATATTTATAAAATATACGTGCTGGTGCTGTTTTCGGTATTAGAAGGCTTACAAAATTCCGATGCTAAATAAAATACAGCTGTTATGATACATATACGTATACGTATATTATAAGATTTTGTATTATTAAGATATTATAAGATTATAAGATACCTTTAAGATTTATTAAATATACAATACAACTTGGTGAATTTAATTTTAATTTAATTTATTGGTAGCTCGAGGTTTGTGCTCGGTCCACAATAACTTGGATAATAGAGGTTCATTTGCATTTACAAAGTGCGTTGTAAGGTTTCTCATGCAGGATTTCATTGTACAAATATAGTAAACAAGTAAGTCTCAAGGCGCAATAGAACAAGTAATTCTGAAAAGATAGTAGGATGAAACTTCTTACACATGGTATTGTAAATATAGATAACATCAAATATTTAGTAAGATAAGATAATAGGGGAAGAGCTTAATGAGTTGCAACATGTGTAGATGGATAATGGGTTTGCAACATCTATAGCCAAAAAACAAAACTGCAAATGATGTCACAGTGGATAAATGAAGTATATATGTTTCTTGCGCTAGTGACTTTTCTAAATACCCCGGTATTTTATTTTCCTGCAGCAAGTTTTATGGTTGAATCATTACTATGACAGTCTTATCAAGGCCAAAGCAATTCGTTTTAATCTACTGCGAACATTAGAAACCTATATGGCGAGTTTCCTAATAAATTTATGATATTTGCGTATATAGTTATAGCAAGAAAGTGGCTGTAAAAGCACAGTAAAAGCGGTGGAAAGCCTAGCGTTTAGAAGGATTTAACTTCACACCTGCAATATGGTGAAATATCACTTTATTCCAAACAACCGTTGTATATGCAAATAAATGAATACAGACAAAATAAACCAGTGTTAGATGCCAAATTTGTCATAGTTAATGTCGTCAGAATGCACGTCGAACGACCTAAACTTAAGGACAAGACGGAAGGAAGGGCATCCTGTATAAAGAACCGCATCAATAAGCTGGATGACTACAAGATGAGGGGTGATATAAATGTACATGCAAAGGGCATGTGTTTGTTTAGGTTCAGCCTTTTTATCGATAAAAATAAACCCGTGGCATGCGTCATGGGTGCCTGGGGACCCGCCCAGCATAAAAGCTAAGAAAATGCAAATAAAATAAAAAGGTGATATTAGTCAAACGCGCCCGCCCAATATGCCTCGTCTAGAGACGTTTTTCATTCTTATCTATGATATCCAGTGTGATCTCGTCGTATTCTTATTACTTTATTCAATGTTTATTATATGCAATATATGCTAGAAGAATCCCCCCAAAAAAAATATAGGACGTAACTAAAGAGCAGCAATAATTTGTGGAATTTGAAAAAAGTATATCTTCACAGCAGTGCATGCAATTTCCAGTTGCTTCTATACTCTAGTACTAATGGAAAATGCCATGCCTCGGAATTGATTGCAATTTGGCATGCTGTTTTCTCATTATCTATAAGTATATTATACTGCAAGCTCGAATTGCTGAAAATCCTAACGTAAGAAATCTGATATCGATATAGGATTCAAAAATAAGCCTTTAAAAAGTGCATATGGAGTGAGGGACCATTCGAAAAGGACGTCCTCAAGAGGGGGTAGGGGAGTCTGCTGGCCAGTGGACACCATGTGGACAATGGGAGGGGAGAAAGCCATTATGGACGTCCACTAATGATGGTATTTTAAAGTTTTTGGATTTTCTGTTTGTTTGAGTTTTAAAGGCCAATGAAAGTGAAAAGGGTGAAGAAATGTGTCCCCAGTCCCAAATGTCCAAATTTTTAAAACTTTGGAAAGTTGGGAATTTTTCCTACGTTTTTGTTAAACAACATTTTTATACCGAAATTTCCCTTCGAGGTCAGGAAATTTCTGTTAATCAGAAAAATCTGGAAAAATGTCGTGGAATTGGCAGCGAGATGGATATTTGAAATTTATAGGATGGGCCTTTGTATATTTCAACAAATTTTTAGGTCACGTCTATAAGGGAGTGGGGGAGGTCTGGGCTAAAATGGACACCGTGTAGACATGGGGTAGGTTGGGGGGGGTTTCAATTTTGAATGAAATTCAGGGACATTTTTTCTGAATGGCCCCTAAATGCAAGAGTCAAATCAATTTTTTCCGCTTATAGCAAAATTAAGATCCCTTTTAGGGAAAGGTCTCATAACAGATAATAAAAATAATATGTCCCATGCAGGCTTCATGAGGAAGTTAAATGTCATCAGGTATAGTAGACACCTGCTGTGGCTTGATCAGAAGGAAAAGAGAAAATGTATTGATGCAGTCAACGGTATGCTGATTTACCCATCATAAATCAAGTAAAATAGGTTACTTATTTGGTAAAACTTATTAGATGAACGAACAACACCTCGGCATCCACATATAATATATACGTATATACAAAGGGCTGCTCAAGTCTCTTTTTGCGTCAAGAGGCATGCATCAAAGCACCCTGCCTGCAAAATCTCGTTTTTATCTTGCTATTAAGTAAATATTAATGCCAAACAGTCGTGAATGCGCCATTAAACGCGGGCCATTTGTCTTATTTGCTTTTTTATAAGATTTTTTTATGATAAGCGTGACGTGACGCGTGTCTAATAATTGCAAGTCATTAAGAATACCACATTTTTTACGACTCAACAGTAAAAGGACAAAATTGTGTAGATGTTGAACTAGTATTTTAAGCATGTTTTTTATCAGTGCCCATCTGCGAAACCTTAATAATCGCATGATTCGTTGTTTCAAAAACTGCAATTAAAACGGGTAAAGTATCGTTTAACATCATCGAGTTAATTTATCTACCCCACTCCCGGGGTAAAATGAGACACTTCATGAATTAGACAAAATTATGAAAAGATATTATAATACCTTGGATTTATCGTTGTTAATTAGACTGAAAAACGTAATGAGTTGCAACTGAAATGTGATAAAATGAAATGATAATAATTTAGAAAAGGTAACTTCACTACGATTTCTATCTTTCATGCTAAAATCGTTCAATTTAAATTTTTCTATCATATGTTCATTTATTCATTTATTTATGTATGCTAGACATATCAAAATTACAACAAGTCAAAAAATGTAAATTCATAGCTTGTTAAGTGAATGTCCCTCACCTTGCCCTAAATCAGTCGTTTCAGTTTACCCCAAACTGGTAACCAAAATACATCAAAGGCAATTACATTCAACTAAAACGATATGTTTCTATTTATTTAGCAATAAGATTAATTGGCAACAGATAGAATATATGCAAGAATATATTAAGGTAGAAATAACAACGATTTCTCTAAGAAAAAAATTTCATTTTACGACACAAAAACCAACTCTTTAAAACTCCACAAAGATATTCTACACACATTTCGCTAATGTATGTTGTTATATAGTAGTAAGGGCATTTTCCATTAAATATTTCAAACCAATATTCACAATAGAACTACAGTGGTACCTCGAGATACGAGTGCCCTGACATACGAGATATTTGAGATACGAGCAGTCGAGCGAGCGAAA
>JAUJYV010001785.1:0-15515 GCA_033995625.1 Ophyiulus pilosus
GAACACAGTTTATGCCTAAACATTAAACAACATGGCGGAGGGAAGTGTCAACTTCCGGTTAAAGGCGTCTGTAGTTTCGATGGCGGTGTAACGGCTAACGGCTTTAAATCGGCTTACGCGGCGGGGTAACGACTTACGAGAGCTAGTCGTACGTTAACAATATTTGTGGCCTTGTCACTTACATTTTTTAGCATATAAACTCCAGAATACTAACCTAGGAATGATGAAATGTCATTATCATCTCCATATAAATTGAATGTGTTTTAGTCGCTGGACTTTTAATGTCGTAAATATTAATACTGTTGCTAAATATCCGACATTTGGAGAAGTTTTTCATTATTTTCTATGTGTTTAAAGTTAATGGTTCTGGCTAGTAAAATAACTAAAAGTCACACTTAAGTTCTCTTCAGGTTTGTCTCTTGACATTTTAAAATTACAGACGCGGTCTTTATTATAGCCTTAAAACACATTACCACCTTGGCAGGTGCGCTAATTTCAAATTAAATTTTGAAATGCTAGGGCGTATTTCACGAATCGAAATTGGTAAGCCGAGATTTTGCTAGAAAATTACACGAATTTGTTGGTTGGGATGCAAACTTTTTCAGCTTTCGGAACCACGAATCAGTCTGTTTAGGGTGTACTAAAATGGCGCGTGGTTTCATGGGTTGCCTTAAATAGTCGGGGGGCTCACGTTTCTGTTTATAATAACAGTAATACAATTATTTTTGTTTCTTTTAATTTCAAATTTGAAGAAAGCACTTGTACGTGGGCTAACTTTTCATTACGAATGACTATCTCTGCACCCTGCTTTTTTTCATAGGGTTCAGCAGGGGGCAGCTCCATCTGTTATTAAGAGCAAGATGACGTCATACTAGCCAAGCGAGGCGGTATTTTGAGCTGACATGCATTACCGAATTTCAAAACGACATTCTAGAAAGTTCACAAGAAGCCAGCTTTCTGACTATAGAATAATCAATAACAAATGCCCCCAAAAAACATGATTTTTTTTTTCTCCAGTAAAATTGATAGCAATTCAAATCGAGGGTTCATGTAAGGCGGATGGATGTAAACGCCCTACATTGATTTACTGTATACCTGCAATGAAAATGTTAACAATTTTCCAAGAACTGGCTGCCCAAAGCATTGAAAAATTCTTCAAACGAAATATTGTTGCATAGTCTTTGATTATCAGTTTAATATTTTCTCATCGATTTTTTCAAAATGCGAGGAAATGTACACGGCAATTCAAAATTTCGTTCCATTACACGTGCAATCGAGCGAGTGTTAAATTATTTTCATCGTTGATTCTTAAAAATGCCATTGTTAAAAGCTTGAATTTAACTATAGTCACGAAATGGCTTTAAACTCAGTTTAAGGGTTTTACATTGTGCAATGTTTCTAAAGTACATTTATCAAAGTTTATAATAATACAGTTTTTTAAAAGTTTTAAGTGGAGTAACAAAAGTGACAATACGTGTAGTGGGACTTTAGCCAATAGACAGTTTTAGCATGCCAACGTCTTTATACATATCTTAACTTTAATGGCGGAGCCACGCATTGAACTACCCAATGAACTAACTGAACGTCATGGGTGCGCATGCGTGGTTCTTCTCTTCCCGCCGCTAACGTTAAGGTGAGTATAAAGACTTTGGCATGCGAAAACTGTCTGTCTTCAAACAATCTGTGGATTCTGCAGTGGTGCCCACAAAGCTAGGAGTGGAGCATTTTGCCGGTTAGGGATTTGTGCACTAGCTGAAACCGGACAGAATGTCATTTGCATGTGAGCTCATGAGCATGCGTATGTGCACACTTACTCACCAAATCTGCTTTCAGCTAGGGTGAAATCTATTCCGTGACTGCAGCTATTGTAACGATTCTATGAAAAACTTCTTGTTTCGTTTGATGAATAAGTTGTTTATTGTCAAGAATTTCTTACCCCTTTGCAAACTGCATTCAGATCAATGACGTCATCTGAATATTTTCCTGTTTTTTTCTTCTTTCTGGTATGTATGGCATTGAATCTAAAGGAACGGAAGGTGAATTTTGCCCTCGCCACTCTTTAATTTCCACCTAAAAACTGCACTTTTCCTGACCAGGCAGGTGTGCAAAGGTACACAGCCCACAAAAAGAGTGGTTCCTCCGCACGGTTGGCTCGGTGGCCCTCGCATTTATTATGTGGGAGACAATGAACTTTTGCACAGACCCCTAACCTCGGCTCACCTTGACTGCAGAGAGTGACCCCATCACCTTGATACGTACTAGCCGCATTGGCATTGCTCGTGGCTGACCTTCTCCTACATTTCTTTTTCTGGCCAAGTTTTGAGAATTTTTTCTATATTTTTTTCCATGATGTTTAATGGGGTAAAAAGTGACTCCGTTCCAGGCTAAACCCCAGCTTCGTGCCAGTCCACTCTCTTCCAAACGCCCTCCTCCACCTTCTCTGATGCACGTCTGAAATCTTGATTTCTGATCGTGTTCCTCTGGCGAAATCCCACCAGGAATCCCCCACCACACTATTTGCCAAAAACTAGCCGTGTTTCTAAATTGGTTGGATGACAGCTGAACAAAAGGCAACAATTTTCAAAAGCCTCGGCTTTGGGCACTTTTTTTTCCTTCCTCTCTCTCTCTCTCGCTCTCTACTATATTCTTTTCTTCTGTCTGTCCACTGACGTTGCATCTAGGACCTTGGTCAGTTTGTATTCTCGTGGTCAATGCCAATCTGACGGGGCGCCATCACGTGTCATGTCTTTCACAAGAGCACGAGGATTATTTATGGCGAAAGTCATTTGGAGATGTCGCCTTTTTGTTAACGAAATATTTTTGACCTGGAAATTATCTCGAAAGCATGCAATCTAGAGAACCCCCTGTCTGTTGTCCCAGCCATACATGGTGTTCACCAGGGCAGAGGGTTGTGTAGTGTATTGTTGTTGGGACATTGTCTCGTCTGAAGGTCTTCAATAGGCTTCATACATTTTAGGTGGAATGTTTATATCCTCTTTCAGTACCCCATACTCTCATTGGTTTGGACTGTCTTTTCATTTCATACTCTCGTTGGTTTGGACTGCCTTGCCATACCAGTATCTCATTGGTTTTGACAGTCAATACTCGTTGATTTAGACTGCCTTTCCATCTCATCAGACAGTTTTCGAACGCCAACGTCTTTATACTTACCTTAACTTTAATGGCGGGAAGGGAGGAGCCACGCATTGAACTACCCAATGAACTAACTGAACGTAATGGGTGCGCATGCGTGGTTCTTTCCTTCCTGCTATCAAAGTTAAGGTACTGTAAATACGTTGGACCTTATACTTCCTTTCAATACCGTCATTGACTTGGACTGTCCACACTAATTAATATTGAGTGGAACTATGCCATAGTTCAAACTAATAAGACAATGGGTTGGAAAGGCAGTCCAAATCAATGATAGTATAGAATGGAAAATTGTCCAAGAATAATCGAAATTCTCATAAATATTCATAACTACACTAGTACACTTCCTTTATTAGCAAAAACACATGTATTTGTCGATTTATTTCCTCAAGCCGTTTTTAGACAGCTGGATAACTATGGCCTCCAAGAACAGCTCATCGTTATCTTCTAGCTCTGTACCGTCTTCAAATTTAAAATTAAGAAAACGGTTGGATGTCTTCGAAATCCCAGTTGCCATGACATTTTAAACACACCACTCGAAAAAAAAAGAGAGAGAGATAGAAACTGACCCTTAGAACCAAATGGTCAGTGTGGCCAATCAATCGATCTTGGACGCCATTTATTCCAAGGTTAATGCTCGGGTGAACCATTATCCGATAAACTTAATTGGCGTTTGAAACGGGAGTAAGTCGGTGACGTCTGATGTTTTTGACCGGCTGTCTGGTAATCACCAACAAATTTCAACCGTTGCATCATGCATTCGGCCAGCAGCGTTTGCTGGTTGAAGTGGTTTATTAAGCTGGGTTGTAAACCCCACCTCAAATCTGACGGGACACTCCTCGAAGATCCCTTAATTTGGCTGCCCACGTGCCAGAGGAGCTCTAGTTTTGGCCCACCCCAGGCTGCTTTTTCTACTGTACTCTTGTTGCAATTATGCCAATGTGTAAACTACTTTTTATGACCGCTGTAAAGCGAGATCTCTTTTTTTAGTGTCAAATCCGCTTGCTTTAAAGCTTAAAATACCTTTTGCGGGAGTTGTCTTCTTCTTGAGACTATAGTTGTTGGTTTTTTTACCGTTTTATTCGTCCTTTTCGTGGCCATGTTGCCAAAGTTGTAAATGTGGTTTGAAAACCGTTGTCCTTCTGGTAACTGACCTTATCCCTCGTGTGTGTGCGCGTCTGTTATCTGGGTTGGTGCTTTAAGGTCCAACTACCGTTCATCTTCTAAAAAAACTTCAATTCGAAAACCAGGGCTCTTGTCACTAAATTGGCCTTATTCTGGTTCACTACACCCTGGTGGCGTATGAGCCTTGAGCAACATATTTACGTGTAGGTCCTCACGTGCTGCCATACATCTAACATTGCGTCCAATAGATATGTATGTTTTTGCTTCTTTCAGAGGACCACAAATAAGCCCAATGTCACTAGTGTGCCACTCTGTCCCTAGCAGATAAGTAATGGACATTGTAGATGTTACAGATTGTAAATTCACATATGGTCCTTTGGACTGGAGTAGAGCTTGTAGATCTGTCTTTGGTCCCAGTGTTGGTTAATGGGAAATCCCACATGCCAACGTCTTTATACTTACTTTAACGTTAGCAGCGGGAAGGGAAGAACCACGCATGCGCACTCATTACGTTCAGTTAGTTCATTGGATAGTTCAATGCGTGGCTCCTCCCTTCCCGCCGCTAACGTTAAGGTAAGTATAAAGACGTTGTCATGCGAGAACTGTCTAATGTCACGAGTAAGGTCCATACGCCACCAGGGGGTGCGGAACCAGGATAAGGTTAATTAGGAATGAACCGTTATACCTGAAGTTATCACTTGTCTCTGTTCCATCCAATAACAGTAGTTGGTGATACATATTTGTCTGGTCATTTGGCATAACATTTAACTATTGAATGTCATGAATTTTATTTGAGTGTTATTTGATTAATGTCTAGACTGGGGCTTTAGGCCCTCCTTGCCGACAACCCATTTCGCCAAATCCCATTACACCTCAGCCCTTATGGAAAAACTTGGTTGTAAACTGATGTAAAGTGACGACAAAGTGAATAACTAATGGTAAACTGCCAATAAACTAATGATCTGCAGATCATTAGTTTATTGGCAGTTTACCATTAGCAGTAACCTCATGAGGTTACTGCTAATGACAAATAAGACAAGCAACTACAAATGGTTGCAAATCGGTTGTATTTGTTCCAAATACAACCAGTTTGCAATCAATCTTGCAACTGTTTGGGAATCAGTTTTTTTTTTCTGTAAGGGAATGGACCAAACGCTATAATCTCAACCTTTTGTAAGCCATCTTAACGTTGCAGGGGGCAGCAGCATCGCCTATATGTTCTGTTCGGTAAGGGCAATTTGCACAGTTCTGAAATGATAAGATGCAGGCCGACAAAAAGCACATCCCGCTGACAGTGTCAGTAGTGCTAATAGGTGCAAGGTGCGTGCCGTTAAATAAATTTTCACGAAGAACCCACTTTGTCTTGTGAGGACGACAAGCCACCCGGTTTGAACCTGACGTTCACTTTTGAAACCAAAAAGTACGTTAACAATGACCTGATTCTCATAAACGTTTTAAACGTTTGCGGTCATTGTGTTCGTGGATTCAGAACACTGCAGTTTTTTCATCAGTCGTCTATTGAAAAGAAAAGAAAATGGCGTTTGGCACGAAGGTCTTGGAGACAAGATGATGATCCAGTTTTTGCTAGTGGTTCCCTTTTTTTATGTTGCTGCTCAAGACCGGGTTTGTGTCCCTTACTTGATCCCCTCACCGACCATGTGTCCATTTCGAAGGTTTGTGGTGGCGTTGTGCTCCCCATGGTCGCCTCTTTTATCTTCGTTCCTGCATCGGGCAGGAGGCAGAGGTCGTTGACCTTTGATGTTTACCTTTTTCTTTTTGGGACGCATTTAAGTTCGTGCCTGGGGCCGCAAGACTGTTCGATATGCCGCATTATGGATTTGTCGAGTTTTCAGTGTTTTTTTTTTGGTACTTTTCTCGATCTGAGATATATAGATTCATCTTTGGGTGATCAGTTGGGGAGGCCATCTGCCGCTTTGCCAGGCTTGTCGAGCGTGTCCCTGGATATGCGATACCGCATATGCCGTGTATAATAGTGCAATAAAAAATCCAATCACATAATGAAAAATTACATTTGCCTTCACACACTGATTGGGTAAGAGTTCGTGTTTCGCCTTGGCCATCGTCACCACTTTTTTGGCCTTGGTTGCTGTGCTGCGGCCATCACTCCACCCATATCAAGATGGAGGTCGATATGGTGCATAGGAGGACTGGAGAGGGGGGTTGGAAGGCCTTGCCTCTTTTTGTGAGCTGCATGCCTCAAGGGGCGAGCGTCATAACGCTTCAAATTCCCTTTTTATGGGCGCTATATGGCCGTGCGAGTGTGACGTCTGCTATTCACACAAGGGCAAACCTGGAGGCGATGGTGGTTTTATGTCTAGCGTTTATGGATGACCCTTGTGCGTCATCACTAATATGCCATTTTTCTTTTGTTTGACCGAGTGCACGCACCTATAAAGTTCCTTTGTCGTGAAATAGGTATGAACGGCCAAGGGCGCCTTTTTAACGAGGGGCGCTCATTAACGGAGGCTTTGTGGTGTGAGGGCAAGCTGTGAACCAGATACGTTTTTTGTTGTCAAAGTTGAAAGCATGTATAGAAACTTGGACGTTTTCTTTGGAAGGAACCTTCAAAATTGTCCGTTTGTAGTTCTCTGAATTGTATCAGATCCCACTTTACAAGTCCACTCATATAATTACAAGGTTGGATATATATGGGGTGGGGGATATAGGGGATACATCCCCTCAACCGAAATCCAAGAAATTGTCCTAAAGCCGAATCTGCAAAATATAAAAGTAGAATTGCACTATTGCATTAAGTGGGCCTTAGGTAAAAATGTATTTTTGATTGCAGTAAAAGTGTGATTTTTCTGTTTAAGAAATTTTGCAATTTTTCTGCGTCAAGTAAAAATGCAATTTCTAATTGACCTGGGCCAATTTTAGCCTCTGCCGGGCCCTGCATAATATGGCTGATCCTAAATATATGGTCAAAATAGCATAATTGGTTATGTTAGGGTAGGAGTTCACTGAAAAAAAAGCCCGCACCTTACTTAGCCTAACTGAACCTATTTTGACAGTGTGCTCCTTTTTTTCTGGTCACCATGCCCATTTTACCAGTCAATGTTAACGCAGGGAATGCTCGTTTGTTCTGAATGGTAACCTATTCCAGGTTCATCCTATTCTCGCCAGGAAGGACAACGGGTGCCTTTTCACTTTTTTGTTGTTGGCAATCTTCATTACAAATTGTTTAGATTGACGGTCGTGTTTGCCAACTTTCTTAAACCTTGTTCAGGTTCTTGCAAGAGAAGTCTCATGACATGATGTAAGTAGATATGGCAGCTGTATAAGGTGCTATAAAAGAAATAGTCGAGGAAATAAGTGCAGTGGTCTAAACATTTTTTTTAGATTTTCAAGAGATTTGTCTTCCTTAGTTGGTGATTGTGAGGGAAAATTCAGGACTGTAGCAATGTTTGGCAGTAGTCACGATAACATTGTGATTAAAGTCACCAATGCCACTTGCATCGTTTGTCTTTATATGCAAGTCTTTATCGTTTTCACCTTATTGCCTTTGGTGCCCCGTTATTATAATTTTCCAATATTTCAATAGAGCAGAATTGAAATTTCGAAAACAATGTGTAATAAGCTGTTAGTCGTGCCAAGACAAAGAGTAACAATGTCCTACCGTGGCCGTAATAAATAGGTTTCGGTCTTATCTCGAATCGAGATTTTATGCTGTACGAAAGTGTTCAAGTTGCTGAACGTCGTAATTCATTCTTTTTAATAGGCCTTTGTGCTGTTTGTAAACAAACACCTGCTTAAAACTGCATTCATATACCGTGGCAGGGATACGTTGTGAATTTGTGATCGCGTTGTACTGTTATGTATGTTGCGAAATGTATTATGACGCCATCTTTGGTCATTTGATTTTCAACTTGTCGTCAAGACGCGTACATGAAATGTTTTAACCAGTGCCACGAGCGTGAGATTGATAGGTTGTAATGGGGTCAGCATCCCCTAGTGGCTTATGAACGGTTAACATTACGTTTTTCAAAATGGCTGGTAGATGGCCTATGTTGAAAATCAGTGTAGTGGTTGTGCAAAAATAAGGTGTAGTGTAGTGTAATGTTTCAGTTAAGTAGTATTCAAAGGGTATGTTACATACATAAATATCATAGTCATAATACGGATTTCCCAATCTGTAATCGTAGAAAAGAAAAATTCATCAAAAAATCCATATGTGAAGTAATTGAAAAGAGCATTACATGTAGACCACAAGAGTTAATGGCCGCAGTCATGTTGGAATAATCAATGCTAATAACTCGTACAATATATGGTTTAATAGTATTTCCGTGCGAAACAAGGGATAATTTTGACGTAATTTGAGTCTGTTTTCGGTATTAGGGTGTAGTTCAGCAGCGGTGGTGAAACGGAAGTGTAACGGCTAACGGCTGTGAATCGACTTAAGCGGCGCGGGTATCAGCTTACGAGAACTTTTCACAAATGTAGTTTTACGTTAACAACATTAGGCAGTTTTCGCATACAAACGTCTTTATACTTCCTTAACTTTAATGGTGGGAAGGGAAGAACCACGCATGCGCACCTATTACGTTGAGTTAGTTCAATGCGCAACTCCTCCCTTCCCGCCGTTAAAGTTAAGTATAAAGACGTTGGCATGCTCAAACTGTCTATTTGCGGCCGTCGTTTGACCGCTTTTATTGCCGTTTTTTCACATATTAATGCAGTTTACAATATCCTTAATAATCATTTTTATTCCAAATAAATTAGGTGTGGTCAGGTCATGATTTAATTAAATTTGTAAAAATTAAAATTCAATGGCGTATTTATTCGGCGACGTGGCCATGCCTATTGAAATAATGCAGCATCACGTGATGCCGTCGTCGCGCGTGCCTTAGATGGCGTGTCATCCCTTTGTTTATAAACACGGCACGCGGGGCTTTCACTTTCCTTTTACGCCGCTTTCCCTCGACTGGAGGCCGGCAGCCAGCCAGCGCTCGTCTCCGTTCCATCGTCGGCAAGCAGTGACCTTGATGCGCTCGCTCTGCAAAATGTGTGTCAAGGTTTTCGTCACGTTGGCCTCGGCCTCCGCGGTCATTCCTACTTAAAAAGCAACGTTTGGGTACGCGCTCACTCGCTTCCAAATTAAAAGCACAACACTCACCTGTGCGCATGCACAAGGCGGACTAACTATTTATAGACTGTGCAGAATACGAAGAAGTAGAAAAAAGGCAACGGACACGATGAGATCAGCTGTGCAAGCTAAGCAGCATGCGCAAATGGAAATGGAATTGCTTGTGCGTAGGGCATCGACCAGTCAGGTTTCAACCATTTCCAGGCAAAATATGTTTTAAATAATTTTTTTAAATAAGGTTAGGGCCAGAATATTCAAGTCTTTAGTCTCGGGTAGAATATTTGACACCTTCATGCGATGGGCTGGTAACGCCAGCCGGAGATGCATTTGTAAGTCTGCGCACGCGCAAATGTTGGTCGCTTGTTCCTGAGCTTGCGCAGATGTTGCTCGCGTGTTCTCCAGCTTGCGGAAATGTTGCTCGCGTGTTCCCGAGCTTGTGGAGATGTTGCTCGCGTGCTCCCGAGCTTGCACAGCTCGGCAACCCAAACGGGCAAAATTTCAACCAACATTTATGATATAGAAATTAAACTATCTAGCTGTAACTCAATATTCAAAGCATTTTTTGGTAGGTTTTCGTCAATGTTTGAATTTGTAAGCCTCGAGCATTTACTAATGTTTCAACTGCAAGCAAAGAGTAAGCAAAGACGACATAAATAAAAAAAACTTCAGTGTTTTTCGTGCTAGGTAAACATTTGCCTATTGAAAAATCGCGAATGAACAAGCAAAAGTTTCATGTTCTGGAACGTATTCTAGCAAAACTGACTGTATTACCTTAAGCAGAATGGATGGCTTGAGATTTACAGCATCCGCCGCCATGTTTTATTTTTGTGACGAGGTCATCAGAGCGTATCGTCGTGACAAGAATGCTATCCACAAACGTCACAAACTTGTATCTTATCTTTGGATGATTTTTGTGGTTAATTAGAAATCTCTCCTATTGATGGTCTTGGATGACGGAATGATAACGTTCAAGTGGTCGGCCATCATTTCGAACCATTTGAGATTCGAATGAGCTTTCATTGTTGGCACTGCACTCTCCTCAACCTCCTAACCAATTTGCGAACGGGTACGCAACTCACGCACGCAGTGTGTGTCTGTCTGGCTTGCGAATTGCGTTGTTGGCGATGGGTGCCAGAGTCTGGTCCCCAGATCCAGGCAGCCATTATAGGGCCAACGTTGTATCGAATTTCGATTTCTGGCGCATCTCTCCCCACGACTTTTGTTGATTTTTTTGTGTGTTGTTGTGTGCAGCCTGCAAATGCCGTAATATAAAAACGCCTTAGTGGAATTTATAGCTTTTCTCCTCAAGGCTTATAAAATGTATCTAATAGTGTGCCTCGAGCGCCGTTAGGGGATACCTAGTACCTACCTTATTACCCATAACACTCTCCGCTTCCATTCTCTAATGCATGGGCATAAAACCGTGCTCTCAATTCGGTCTAATCGACTGAGGGGGGACATCCATGAACGACGTCAGCACGTGGATGGGATTTTACTTCCTTGTTGATGATGGGTAACATGGGGATTCTGGATTGCGTTTATGGACGACCCCCCCCCCCACCTGCGGCAGGGATACACTGTTTGTAAAGCGGCGATCTCGGAGAATCATTTTAGTGTTGATGCATTATGTGATATTATAAACACTTTAATGACACAGCATCGACAAAGTCTTTAGATAAGTAGATAGCGCAGATATGATAATTGACAGACGTTAACTTAATCCCATGTTTCGGTGACTACGTTTTTTAAACGTAAAGGTGCGTTTCCACGTGAGAGAAACTCTCGATAGCAGCTCTCGCCAATGGACACACCTCTGAGAGTAGTAGCACGTGGACACGTAAGCCCCATGGCCTCTCTGATTGCAGATTGCACCATATTCGAATTTTGAGAGCACCTATCGAGAGCTAGGCTGAAAATCTAGCACATTTCTACATTAATGGAACGCCATCTTTAATATACTCTCTGCGATTGTCCAATTGGACACGGTTATGAGTGCTCGCGAGAACATTTTTGACGAGATGTTTGCCGTGTACTCCCGATAGCACAATCGCCTGAAAACAACTCTCAAATGGATAACCATCTGAAGTTAGCCATCAAGAGAATCTCTAATGGAAACTAATCATGTCAAATTTACATTACGAACGATCCTCATCGAGTGCATGACCCAATCAGGTTGCGTCCTTTTGTAAAACAGCACCACAACCTATCATTTTAAAAAAAAGCTTTGATGTTTAATGTGACTTCTGATTGGCTCTTTTTGGGGCCCTTCGTTGGAAAATCTTCCCCGCTTCTAATCTTTTCTGTCAAGAATGCACGTCATTGGGCCATGATCTCGATGGGGATAGTTCATCGTAGAAATGTGTCGTCGTTTATGATCGTCCCTTGCCATTCTTTCTCTAAATTAACAAGACTGGAGTCGTGGTACATCGCAGTTTAACGATGGCCACGGGTTGTTCCCGCTTGTTATATTCGCGTTTAATGGAATTAAAAAGAAAGAACGCAAAGCCTCCATCGCATATTTATCGAGCGCCCCTATTCTCAAAACCCCCCTTCTATGTTAATACATGCGCAACGAGTAAAAAAAAAATACATAAAAAAGGCCTTTTAGCCGGGGCTTTACACCGTGTGCCGATAACAGCAGGCGCGCCGTTGCCATCTAAGCGCGTGCCACTTGATAATGGCCGCCAACGCACTTAAACCGTGGCGCCCCTGTCTTTCTAATGGCCTTTTGCTTATATTGGAATCGACCGGTCACGTGACCCACAATGCAGTGCGCTTGCGTTGTAATAGTCAATATAAAGCAGACTGGGTTATTTTGAAGCCGTAGGGTTGGATGGTACTTTTGGATTGTCAGTGATGTGGTCCATATAGATTGTCATGATCTTCGATCAGGCCCTAATTGAAATGTCAGTTAAAGTAGACTTAATCGGACTTGGCGAGGTAGAATAAGTCTCCTTGGTAGTATCCATCTTGGGCATGAGACGTCATACTTTGAATCTATAGGGGGAAGACTTAAAGGCCTACATTTTTTTGTATGAAAATTTGCTTGAATATGTTAGGGGAAAAATCAGTTTTGGCTTTTTTGGGTAGTTTTTGAACACTTTTTTCAACTCTTAACATGAAATTCGTATGAGAGAATAGTTTATATGGTGTTGTAATATTTTGATAATGGTTTTTGATCACAATTTTATGAGTTGGTTAGATACACAGAATAACAGCTGAATATCAAAGGCAGGGGTTTTCCCTATTTCAGCTCACGTCACACTAAACTAGGCCTAAAATTGTCGCGACACACAGGTTACGAATCACTGGAATACATCGTACCAAACAGAAAGCACAATCAAACCTCATTCTAGTGACATGTAGGGTTCATTTTCGTTGCTTAATGAAATATTGTTGTGGTATAACCGTAATTTGGAAAACTTTGGAAGATATTTCCTGTGAAATTCCTACAAAAATGGTATTTCTATTATGAATATAAGGGATGAAACGCCATACCCCAAAATTCTGTTTTATTATAATATCATGCGGTATCTTATTTGGGTGAAATTTCTTTCAAATTTGGATCCATGGCATTGCTTTGTGTATCTGCAATTTCCTTGTAATATTAAGCTATTTAAATGATATATACAATATGCGTGACAACATCGAAATTTTGTGAAATATATTTCCAATGTCCATGGTTTCTTTTTGGGTCCTTTTGAGGACAGCCTGTATTAAGCCAGCGTGACACGATTCTCACGTATACATCCTTCATATTTTTTGTTCTGCACCCTGCATCATAGCTGTTGTTATTCTGCAATAGGATGACGTCATTGGTAGGGGGCGCCAATTGTTACCAGGACTACTTGAATAGGCTTTAAAGTGATTAAAACTGAATGGTCGTGCTTTATTTTCGTAGGAACGGCAGGCACTACGGTTGATGGCAGTGAGAGCCTGTGTGCAATTAATTCGGCCATATATAATGGCTTTCATTGAGCGCCGTAGCCTCGCTGCATGCATGGCGAGGGGGCGCTGATATCCGTTGTTTACCCCGGAGTGGACCTGGGATTGATGCAGGCTAATCCATACTTCCCTAAGTTTCCTCATTATTGAGTTATTAGAAATTTATGGCGGTGACGTCACTGGGCGCATCTCCCACGTGCCATGTTAATATTTTACTAAATGCGAGATCCAGCCGTTTGGAGGCTTGCCTTGATTAAATATGCATATAATGCTTGGGTTAATATTGATGCGAACCTATTTAAGTGTGAAATGCCGCCATCTGCTTGCTTTTCGCATAAAGAACATCTTCAACGTGTTATCCAGAATAAACATTTCATTGTTTTTGGAATGAGTGGACGCCATTTTGAATAAAGATGGCGCTGTGGTTATATTAAACATTTTTCACTTAGATTGACGAAGGAAACCAGTTGGAGGCAAGCATGCTGGATGGATATTTAAATTTTTGAATTATTACTTCCGAGGTCAGGGAGCGGGCATGATGAGTTAATTTCGTTTTCAATGAAAACATCAATGTTTTTTTTCTTCTCATGTATGACTTCACTGAAGAGTGGAACGTGTCTTGTATAAGTCAGTCTTCCTGGAAAACTTGGAAGTGCCAGGGAAAAGTAAAGGAAATTTAGCATATAAATATTCCGTTTTCTTTCCGTTTTCTCTTCATAGACAGTTATTAGTTATCACAAAAAGTCAAGAAATGTCACTCTCAGCCAGCTTTGCATCTATGGGAATGGGGAATTTCCCTTGTGACGCAAATTAACATAATTTCACTTAAAAATCCATGGCACGAATATTCGCTAACGTCCTAATAAGAAAACTAATTTTAATTAATTATGATTTGTAATTCAGATATGGCAAGATAAAAAAAAGCATTAATTTTATAGTTTGAAATTTCCAAATTGAATTGAGGGGGGCTACGTTAATTTATTTCGTTGTATTTTGAATTCTAAAACCATTTTCAGTTGGTAGGCATATTGTTTGTTATATTTTTAAATTTTTAATCGTCGGAATCGTCAGGGGAAGTTGAAAATTCTCTTCAAGTTTTCAAATTTACTTAGTTAAAAATGGCGTACACGATTTTTGCGTTATTTTCAACTCGTTCTCATATTCGTCAAACGCATGCCAACAAGTTTGCAAACCTGACTGCAAATTTGTTAATTTTGGCCAAGGAATGATAATGCACCGTGCTGAACATTCCCTGTTTTTTTTTTTTTTTTTAATGTTTGACCTGATTTGTCGTGACGTGCCTTCTTTTAAGAAAACGATTTTCTCAAATGAAGGGAAAAGCGTGAGATTTAAATTTTAAAATTTCCACGGTGTGCCACTTAAGGTCATCAACGTATTATACAGGTAACAGGCGGCTGGCTCGTGTGGAAAATTCCAAATTTTTCCACAAAATATGTCTGACAAAAATATCATAAAATTTAAAATGATGAACGCTTTCAACGAGGTCGAGGCTGTAATGCGCATGCAATTGTATATATATATATATATTTATACGTATTTCACCCCCTTGTTGAATGGGGGAACGTGAGTCGTTGTCCCGAACACCATGATTATTTCATGCGTGCTGTATACATCGGATAACGAACGTGTTGGTTCATTTCGGTTGAAAGTGTTTATCTTCGTGACAAGTGCCGCCATTGCGCGTTTTTGGCCATATATGCAGTGCTCGCAGCGAGGGTTATTTCGGTGGGAATCCAACCGAGATAACAGATGGCTATCCCACCTTTCATTTTATACTAACACGGCATATAAAGGCCGCTTTTCTTTACATATCAAATACATGGGTTGGCGTGCGCTAGTTTTGCGCTCTGGGCGGCTTTTTTATGCCTGAGCCATGCCATGTTGTTGGCTGTGGTTATGTTAGTATGGTATCGATACTTTGTTTCGATATAAAGTATTTTAGTACAGTGGTACCTCGAGATACGAGTGCCTTAACATACGAGATATTAAAGATACGAGCCGTCGAGCGAGCGAAGTTTTGCTTTGAAATACGAGCAACATTTGAGATACGAGGAACGGTTGTTTGCTGTTGTTCGCGCCAAGCTTTGTTTTGAGATCGCCTCGCCTAATGAGAGCATGGTATTTTCATATTTGTGTATAATTATTATAAATCAGAAAGTATCACCCTCTA
>JAUJYV010001786.1:0-15502 GCA_033995625.1 Ophyiulus pilosus
TATGGGATGTATTTATTGCATTCAGACCTGTCCAAAATGTGTCATATTTAGTCATAGAAAAGTGCAAAACCTGTCACGTTGAACACCTTAATATGTATAATGAACACTTTTGGTCGGCCCTAACAACCCCCATATAAATAACATTAGGGTAGACCATGATGGACATCTTTATACCATAAATGGTAAACACTGAACATTTTTTGATCCTGGACAAACCTGTGCACCTGCATACATTGAACATGTTCATTTGAGCTCCAGAGGCCTACTTGTACTTGAGAACAGGAAATTATTGTTATTTGTTTGACTTGTGAGTAGCTAGACAAGCTAATTCAGCTGCCAATGCAACTCAAGATGAGCAAATGGAAGTACAGCGGACTTTTTCTCAAACGATGAACCCTCAATGCACAGTACTAGGACAGAGTGCACAAGTATCATGTGGACATGTTGACATTTAGTCATGCAGACGCTTGCGCAACTGGACATTTGGTCAAAAGGATATTTGGACAATCCTCGAAACCAAAATACTGTCTTGCATGCCAATTACCATATGCTAAAATGCCCATATGGCGGAATATCCATTTGTCCATATGTTTTTGTCTAAATATATTAGTCACCCAAACGTCCGCTTAACCAAGTGTCGATATATACAGTGTCCGTTAAGTCATTTAAACAACAGGTAAACCGGAGGCTCATGTTAACTTCCTGTCAATATGTCCAATTGTCCACGTGACCAAATGCCCGTTTGTGCTTATGGCTGCCATAATCTTCAATAAGCATGTGTCCTTTGAGCCCGGATGGTATTCATAGTACAGGCATGTGTCAAAAATTATTCGTAGATACCAAGACTTGATACAGTCAACACCTGTTTACAATGAACGTTTTTGTCTCCTCACTTGGATGTTCAATGTAGAAAGGTTTCACCCTAACTTCATTAATGCAATACTTCGTTTTAGAAGAGATAATTAATTTTTATTTTGAAATGAATTAGTACATGTATGATCTAAAAATGTTGATCAAAACTCCATTAATTTCACTTTTGTTCCATTTGAATCGTCTGATAATTTGACTGGCTCACCTTTCTGGTTATGTTTAAAATCTAAAAACATACCGACGGTATAAAGTACTCGTATTAATATTGTACGCAACGAAAATACATGTATGCCTAGTGCCGACCATAAGTGGTAAATTGTGGCCTACTTAGGATTGTTTCCAATATCAAACACAATTTAGTTTTACCGCCAACACTTTGGTAAATTAGAAACGTAATAGTGTGGCTTTTATATACCGCCTCCAATTGGTACTCTTACAGATAAAGTGCACAAACGAAATATCATTCCAAATTTGGATATTTTCCTGCATTTCAGAACAGGAAATGAGGATCATTCTCTGTCTCTGTTCTCTTTTATTATTTTTGGGTTTCATTGTTGTGTCCATTTTAGGTTTTTTATATTTTAAGAATGAAATGCTAACTAATGTTTCAAAAAGTCCTTAGTTTACGAAAATTCACTGTGACGAAAACTTTGTCGAATCTGTAAGTTTTCTAAACATTTGTATACCTACCGTGAAATATTTTGTGAAATTTATTTTAGGACAGCATGTTTAGCAATTCAATTTATTACCCTGATTTCGGAATAGAAATTGTGTATGTTAGAGGTGTAAAATCCATTAAATTGAATTATGATGAACGTACGATTAATGATTTTTTTTAAAAAATGGATTAGTCAATCATATAACAAGTATTTAGTTGTTACCACCAATGAAGGTAGTTACCACTATTTTAGTCGCTTCTTCATGATGCCACTTTTAAAAAAGTATATGTTATGTATTAATTTCTTACACAAATGTGTAAAAACTATAGCTTAATTAACATGCTTTATTTGATGTCATAGTCTAAATTAGAAATCTGGCCTCTAGAATTAAAGTTTAATGACACATTTGCCAAAGTGTTTGTTGTTGAATTAGTTCAAAACGTTATGTTATTACATGTTTCATGGCACAAGTAACTAATTTTGTATGCATGAGAAATTTTTTATAAAATATTTTTTGTAAAATTTTCACCAAAATTGTTTCCATGATTTGAGAAATATTCAGTTTCCAACATTCTTTTTATGAAGGAGGAAATTGTGGACTATGTACAAAAGTCAGTAAGTGTAATTGTAGAGATCATCCGAATTCAGATTTGATAGGTCGTTGAAAGATCAGATTGTTTTGACTGCGTTAAACTTAACTGTAAAATTAATGGAACAAGCATTTTTTATATTTAGAGCGATTTCCAAAATTGATCGATATATCATCAAGAATATCATCAAGAAATATTGCCAAACTATGCAATTTTGTTACATTTGGCTTCACAAAACTGGTCCTGAATTTCGGAAACCATGTCAAATATTGCTTCAATTGTTTCCATTTATTTTTAAGATATCTACGTACATGTTGCTTGAAACATTGTTTTGAGATTTTAGTTGGTTCTTAAAAATAGTATCACAAAAGAGTATCATAAAGTGCACATGTACCTATTGTAGAATTTTACAAAACATTGTATCCATAACTGACTTTCATGTTGCCATGACGTGCGCAGAAGACCTGCGCAGATAACATGAACATCATGAAAGAAACGGTTTGAATATGCTCATAAGTACATTGTACATGAATATTATGCTAATTTTAGGTGTTTAGATGGGTTTTTTTGTAGTGTTTCGCATACATGTACATAAATATGGATCTTAACTTTGCAAGTTTGGCTATTGTTTAATTTGAAATGTCTAATAACTTGAGAGGCTCAAATTTCTGGTTAGGTTTGATACTAAAAGACATACCGATGTTTTATTAGAGGTACAATTTGTGTTAATATATTTCGAAAATACGGGTAATCTTACTACCAACTAACAAGTGGTAAATTGAGGCCTAATAATCAAACGTTTGTGTTTCAAATATCAAACACATTTCGGTTTTACCGCATCAATTCCATTACATAAGAAATATGATATTGTGGTTTTCATATACCGCCTCGAATTGGTATAAATTAAGTGTACAGACGAAATATCATTCTAAATTTTGTTGTTCTACTACATTTCAGGACACGAAATGACGGCTTTTATCTGTCTCTCGCTTTTGGTATTCATTGCTGTGACTTATGGACAGAAGGTTCGTATTTTCACCTAATATAATGACTAGAATCTTTCTTTTATAAATGAAAAATGAAATTATTTTTCAAATTGACCTTAGGTTAAGAAAAATGACTGTGATCACAGCTTTGTTAAAGATGTAAGTGATTTTGTACTAAACATCCATATACAACACAAATTCATTTTTTTTGCACATTATTTTGGCACTGCATGTTTATCAATTCAATTAGGTATCTTTTGTTATCATACACATATTTTACTGTGAGTGATAAAATGGCTAAATCCATTTATATCCATTACGGTTCTGCGCACTACATCGTTGTTAAATTAACTTCCTGAACGTTAAGGGTTTTTGTTACATGAAAAACCTCTAAATCGTAGCAATTTGGATTGGCGAGTAATATACTCCACCCTATATGGTTATTACCACTATTTTATTAGATTTGTCTGAATGGTAATTTCAAAAACATTATATACGTGAGACCCTCTACTGTAGTATGTATGGAGTAAGCATAATATACCTTAATTTACAGTGCATGTACAATTGTTCAACCAAAATTGTTTTTATAAATTGCATTAATGGTGGTGGGTGTGTGATTGATTATTTAATAAAACTGTAGATGATATCTGCCAAGCAACACTGTTTTGGAGAAAACCTGGATATTTTAAGAGATTTTTTGACTTCTGCCATCTTGGCTCAGCATACCAATGTTGAGGGATTAGAAAGTGTTCGAGCAAAAAGGGATTATGCCGAAATAGCTGTTCCACTACAATGGCACAATCAGGTTGAACAAGTTGAAGAAATTCGAGAACTTAAACCCGAGAAAATGGAAGTGGTGGTACGTATTTTAGAGAGTTAGTCGATTTTGAAAAATGTTATTCAATTTCCAAATTTTTTTTTTTTTTGAAGGAGGAAAAGTTCAGCTGCCTAGAAAAAGCATTAAAGGTGAATGTAGGAAGAAAAATTTAAATTCATATTTGGTAAATGTATTTGAAAAACTATATAGAATAAGCTTTTTATTTGTAGCACAACGAAATGTACCAGAAAATTCAGTCAACTTGTTCCCCACCAGATGTTGCAGTCAACAAAACTCTGGTAGCCATAATGTCATTGTTATGGTTGTTACCTTGGTAATTAGAAACAAATAAAAGCTAAAACACTGTTTCAAATTATAGGAGGATCATGGTAATATCCGAATGTTCTGTCTTATGCGCGAGAGTGTCAAGGTAAATTTCAATTGATTGAGTTCAACTTAAAATGTGAAATCAATATGTCATTTGATGTTTGATATTTCTAGCGATGTCCGAAATTGGTCGCTGTTTTCCTGAATATAATCCAGGAAGATCACCCTACTAAGTAACATCTGGCTTCACAGAACAAGTCCTGGATTTGTGACCAGGGTCACTTGCATGCCCAACGCCGAGTTATTAGAGAGTTTGAGCCATTTAACGTTAACAAAACGATAACGTTAACGAGAAATAGCGCGGGAAGCCTGGGATGGCATTGGAATGCCATGCTTCGCATAAGGTAGTCCTTGACATTCTGGACCGCAAGCGCTGTTTCTCGTTAACGTTGGATGGCTCAAACTCTCTATTGCTTTTATGCAGATCTTGTGGGATATCAATTAATTATTCTTGTCTAATACAGCACTTTTGCATTTCCCTATTGCTGCTCGGAGCTCACTAATTTGCATTTTTTCCGATATGGCCAAATATGTCGTAATGATGACATATCACCGTAGGGGGGCGCCATGTTTTTTTGTTTTTTTTGTAAGGTCAAATTCACTTGCCAACTTATGCCTGACCATGCTGCTTCTCTCTTGAACTGTTTATTTACCAAATGGAAATTTGATTTGCAACCATATGCTTTTACCAATATACATATAAAGGATCAATGTTTGGAACTTTACGTGGAATGTGACTTATTATATGAGATTCGTTTATCTACACGATTCCAATGTATTGTAAGTATTAACTTTGATTGATTGTTTTTTGCTCCTTTTTTTAAAATTCCTGTTCGCACCCTAATGTCTAACCAGTTGCGACTGTGCAAGTCGGCCATTGCAAGTTTTGTGCCATTATGGTCTTAAATAAACTATACGAGTAGCAAAGCATTTGAACTCTGGCCATTTATTATTGGTCTACGAAAATGAAGCCTGCTACTTGCTAACAGCATTGTGACTAACCTCGTTATAATTTTGGTAATGAAACCTGGTATACCATACCATGGGGGCAATTATTTTAACATGTGCATGGGAGTTCTTTATTTATATTTGTAAGTAATTTTAACTGTAAAATGCTTAACTATAGTTCTGCGTGTTAACATGAATGAAATAATAAAGAATTTGAGTCAGCCAACGTTAACGAAACGGTAACGATAACGAGAAACTGCGCTGGCGGCCCGGAATGGCATTGGAATGCCATGCTTCGCATAGGGTAGTCCTTGAAATTCCTGGCCGCCAGCGTTGTTTCTTGTTATCGTTACCGTTATCGTCTCGTTAGCGTTGGCTGGCTCAAACTCTCTATTATACACAATGAATTTGTAAACCGCAATTTGAAACACGAATTTACGTGTAGCATCATTGAACGTCAAAGCACCATGAGAAGGCAATCACTGCTGTCACTGAAGGTTTCACTGATTGCCCGTCTTCAGGGGCTGCTATATTAAACAATTTGCATCTGAAATAATTTCATCCCTTTCAATTAAACCAACTTTGAAATTTCTCTCTTTATTGAACTAAGTGTCTACTGGCTTCACAGAACAAGTCCTGAATTTGTAACCAGGGTCAAAATTTTTGGAAACCTTTGTAAGTCTTTATAAATGTGTGTATTATAAGTAATTTTAACGGTACAACTTAGTTTTTAAATTGCAGAAACTATGGTCATCTACACATACTGGCTAAATGCAGCGTTTCTGTGCTGCATACATATGTAAAACTGCCTGCTTTGAGCAAGATCTGAATTGATTAGATTAATCAATGCGATTGACCGATGAAATTTCTAAAATTCCACACCCGATAGCTTGACGCTTAATGCAAGCTCACGGTAAAATTTTTTAAAAAAATTTACTCTTTCCCGTCAAGGTAAGCTAAGACATGGCATGATTTTACATAAAATGCACTTTCAGCAAATTTTAACATAGAAGTTAATGGCGGGAAAGGAGGAGCATAACCTTGAACTACCCAATGAACAAACTGAACGCCATGAGTGCGCATGCGTGGTTTTTCCCTTTCCGTCATTACTGTTAAGGTCAGTATATAGGCGTTGGCTGGCTCAAACTCTCTATTGAAAGTTTATACGTCATTATTGGATATAATTCAAAATAAGACATACTTTTACGTAAAAAAAATTCGAATATTTTTTCTTGCGTTGATCAATAAATGCTTAATTTGAACACACTACTGCGTTGGCTGGCTCAAACTCTCTATTATTAGCGAGTTTGTGCATGCCACCGTTAACGATAACGAGATTGACAGCACTGTTTTTTTTAGGAATGCGCATGCGTAGCCATCACGTTAATGGGTTTATGGTTAACATTAAACGATAACCTTCTTTGTTTATCCTCGAACTTTAACCACATTATTTCGTTATTTTTTAGCGGTTTTTTTTCTTCAAATTTTCATCGACTTTAACGACATTCTTTTGTTCTTTTTTTGGATTTTTTTTTACATTTTCATCACGTGGCTGTTTTACGGGGCCTGTCTTAATTGATTGCTGCTAAATCATCTAAATAGACAGTTTTCGCATGCCAACGTCTTTATACTTACCTTAGCGTTAGCTGCGTAAAGGGAGCAGCCACGCATTGAACTACCTAATGAACTAAATGAACATAATGGGTGCGCATGCGTGGTTCTTTTTTTGTCGTTAACGTTAAGATGATGGAAGCGGAAAGCGTTGTATATTATGCCGTAAATCACTTTATAATTTGATTTACAATACAGAAATATTTAATTATAGGGGGTTTGCTAGTACTAAATATTTTCAAGTTTAAACATGCTTCGTGTAATAACTTATTTCTCTCCTTATACTTTTTTTGGGTACAAATTTGCAAAACAGGGATGTGGGAAATACACGAGTAAATAATGAAAATTTGACAGTGTTTGTAAATTTTGACAGCGTAAAAATGTGTCACTCAAATTTAAAATGGTATTTTTTAAAAAAGTTATGGAGAAATTTTGAAAGTCTGACACATGTGTTTTTAAACCACTAAAAACGACTTTGTACGAGTTTATTTTTATATTTACATATATGCATGTTTTAAATGTACAAATATACAGAATAAGTAACCAGAAACGTTTTACTTAATACATGTTAATAAATTCGATTTCTATATACTTTATATTGTTATTAGATATTCAAACGTTAGGAAACTTGAAAGTCAAACATGTGACATTTTTGCAAAGATTTACCAATAATATACTCATTCCATGCCATTTTTTAATTGATAGCTGCATGCATGACACGAGGGTGCAACAATTTAAATACCGAAAGCTTTTATGAAATTATTAAAATAGCCGGATAAGCAGAAGTACATCACATGCACAACATTGTTATTTTATCGTATGTTTATATTTTGAAATTTCTTCTCGTAATATTATATAAATTTTAATACACTGTAATTTGTACAGAATTTCACAAATATTTGTTGGGATTTCATTCATCGTAAGTGAATAATACAAAAATACATTTCTAAGCTAGTACACATCAACGGATGCAAAAGCAATAATCTGCTTTTGTTCAGATTGTAACAATCCAGTCTATGAATATGAAGCAGAACTATTGGTAATAATGAAATTTTATAAAAGTTTTGTTCCAATTATTATTTTACAGGAATTTATTATCTGCCAACAAATTCAAATTTCAAAGGATATATTAATAATCTTGATCACCATAATCGTAAAATATGAATCGAACTACAGTCATTGTGAGAGTATATGTATGTTGTCACGCGATTCCAATTTCATTCTCTCGTTGGTATAAATTGGTTGAAAATGTATCGAAAACTCATTGCGAGTGACAAACTTGCATCTACTATCAACATGAAAGTTGCAATCTGCATCGCGTTTTTGGCTTTTGCCGCTGTTGTCCGTTGTGATGATGCTGAGGTTCGTAGTTTGGATGTCAAAGTGATATTTTGCTATTATATGTATGGAAGAATGTAATTGTATATTCCAAAATTTATTTCAGGACGTTTCGGAAGAATGTACCGATGCTTTCGTGACGACTGTAAGCACATCTTTCCTATTTACTTAAAATGGCATACATGGACGATTAAATATTCTGTATTTATTCAGTTTTAATACATGTATCCAGTGTCTGATATATTTGAAATGCACTATTTAAAGTTTTTAGCAACGTTTTCTTAAAAAATGCATGTTTCTCATAGCTTGTAAAATAAAATGTAGGTTCATGAAAAATACTTTTATTGATTTTAACAAAATTTGAAAGGTATTTCTAATAGTTGGTTTTTCTGTTTGTGTTTTAAAGGTCAGTGAAAGGGGCACCAGAAGAAATTTATCCCCAGTCAAAATGTACTTTTATTTTTAAAACTTCGGGAAAGTCGGGTATTATGCCAAAATTTGTGCTAAATACCAATTTTATGTTGGAATTTCACTTCGAGGTCAAGAAATTTCCGGGGAGTCAATTTTTGTAGGAATTTTGGGGACATCCCTTTTGAATGGCCCTTTAGTTAGTTGTACGAAAATGTTTAATTTTGTACGCTATTTTGAATAGTGTGATATGCGATTTTTTTAGGATGATTTTTACTGAGTTAATCTAGCTGTAAAGGATAACAGAGCTGAATAGAAATTATAAAACTAATAATTCTTCTTTCCTATTTTCGAAATAAGGGTAGGAGAAATATATATTGCAAGATAAATGTGCAGTTGTAGTTAAAGGCTGCACACCAAGGTAACTCAAGGCTGAGTTAAATGTACAATATCAAGAATATTCAATCTGACTTTATAATAATGTCTTGTATTTTTCTAAAGGGCATCCAAAAGCCCATACTCTTTTATAATTTGCTATTATCATTTTGAGTTACATTCAGAATTATTACTGAAGCTTTTATTGCAACTTCAACCTATAATTGTTGTTTTTCTGCCGTTTTAGTTCAAAGATGCCGTGGCTATATGTTTCCCAAAAGAAAAAAAAGAAGAATCAGCTGAAGTCCAAGCCCTACTTGGTCAGGGTCCTGATAAACTCAGGGCAATTTTAAGAGCAAAACGTGACGGTGATGAACCCGGCTGTAAAAAGGGGTGGCTCAATGATACAGAACAGATCAATAAAATGGCAAATACATATTTTATATCAATGCTTTTTAGTTATTTGATGATGCAAGTCTGAAAGTTTAATAACCGAATTCTTTTTATATAGATAGTCGAAATAGAGTGTATGGAGGAAAATTTGGAGGTAATTTCCATTTAAATACGCTAGGCCTTTGTGTGATTTTCTGAAAATGTCTTTGTGTGATGAGTGTCATGTGAATTTTTTCAACCTCAGCACACCGATCTGTACAAGAAAATTGACGAAGACTGCAAAAAGATGCTAGCTGAAAATCCTGACCCAAAGGTAACTCGAATTTATGAGAATTGCGAAGTTAGGGTATTGTAAAGTATTCTGAAATTGTTCTCCATTTTTCAGCTCGAAACTCGTCATGCTGAAATTCAGTGCAAATCTAAGTTGCTTGAAAAGGTATTTTTAATTAGCAAAATATGAACTTTTACCTGTGGTACAGTACCATATATTGTATTATATGCGTTGCATGCCTAAGCGTTTTTGGACATTCAGAAAAATCCTCATAGTCCTCGTAGTCCAATCTCATCGACTCCACGAGACTAATACTACTAATTCTTTTTAAATATTGCTGAGGTTCAGTGGAGGCTTACGTATAGGCACTGTGGAACTGCAGCACCCCCTATTTCCACTTCATATTACCGATAAAATTTAATATGACTCAATGAGTCCTTTTTTCTTTAATTATTTCTTTAAACTTGTACTATATTTAACTATTGCCATCCCCCAGTTTATACAAAAATATTTGTATGGAACTGTGCACTTCAGAGTTCCACGGCGTGGGGTTTGACTGTTATTTGCACGCGCACATAGGAAGCTGCACACGAGGCAGCGAGGGAGAATGAGCACTGTCGCTCCCGCAGTGCCAACCGTTTGACTGTTGTGCGCATGCACACACAATTTTCTGGAGCAACACCCCCACTACCCAACTAATTTCGGCTACGAGCCGCCACTGTTTAGGAATTACATGAATTTTGGAAATAAGTACAGTATTCAAAACAATTAATTAGTATCCCCCATTGTTTATCAAATATCTTTGTATGGAACTGTGCGCTTCACAGTTCCAAAGGCGTGGAGTTTGACTGTTGTGCGCCTGCGCACATAGGAAGCTGCACGCGAGGCTGCGAGGGAGAGAGAGCACTGTCGCTCCCACAGTGCCGACCGTTTGATTGTTATGCGCATGCGCACAACATTTTCTGGCGCAGCAGCCGCCCCACTAATTTTGGCTACGAGCCGCCACTGCTGAAGTTGATAGGCATGCCATTCCATATAGTTTTAATTGTCCAATGTAGAGACGAGCTTGATTTGGCTATGATCGAGGTCTTTGAGGATGTTTCAGAAAGGAAATTCGACGCATGATAGTAAAACGCAATTTGGTTTCATATATTGCCTTTCTACCGCATGCGTTATACATTTTATGCGTGGTTTACTTTTCAGCAATGTCAAACGAAATTCGGTGGACGTGGAAGAAAGGGTGGTAACAGGGATTCTCGTCCAGAACAATAGTTTGTTCATTGTTTTAAAATTTCGAATTGCAAACAAATTGAATTTCCTTGCTGTTTCCATGTGTATATTCACGGTGGAGATTTCTTGATGCATTAAAGTTGTACAATGAGCTGATTTTGTCCTCGATTCAATTTTATTACCCTACAGTCAGCATGAGGGTGCCATGTTTTATTATAATATATATATATATAATAAAAACTTGCATGCGATATGTATGTACAGATACAATATTACAGCAAACGTTATAGCACATTACAGTCAATCTCGGACTAATGGACCTTTATTGCAGAAGTGAATTTCCACAAGGTTTGGAACGTCCCTTGGGAGATAATTCAATCTACGAAATGTGCTGGGAAGAAAGTCCAGTAGGGTCACAAGTAGCACGAATTTCCATTAAGGAGTTGAAATGACAAGTGCGACCTCCCCACCGGTTAGGTTAGGACACAATTTTAGAGTTCATTTAGTTTTGGGAGAAATATTCCACTTATTCAAGTTGGACATTACGTGGATACATTACAGTGATACAACTTGTAAAAAAAAGGTTTTGTTCATCTCTATTTTAACAACGAAGATGGACGATGCAATTGATCAACATCTGCAAGTTGAACTTTATTAGGGTTGCTATACTTAAATACTTGAATACAAATTGTAAGTACTATACATTTTTCTATAAATTATGGCATTTTATATAAGTTTGATGTAATATTGAGTTTTGTTTTCTTAGATTGCATCCTGCTATAAGTAGCAGGAAAAAACTTGTTTTTTTTTTGGCCATCTCTGCCATTGCTGCCATTGCTGTCATCTCTGCCATCGCTGCTGCCATCTCTGCCATCGCTGCCATCGCTGCTGCCATCGCTGCCATCGCTGCTGCCATCGCTACCATCGCTGCCATCGCTGCTGCCATCGCTGATGGTGGTGGTGGTGGTGGTGGTGGTGGTGGTGGTGGTGGTGGTCGGTGGTGGTGGTCGGTGGTGGTCGCTGGTGGTGGTCGCTGGTGGTGGTGGTGGTCGCTGGTGGTGGTCGCTGGTGGTGGTGGTGGTGGTGGTCGCTGATGGTGGTGGTGGTGGTGGTGGTGGTGGTGGTGGTGGTCGGTGGTGGTCGGTGGTGGTGGTCGCTGGTGGTGGTTGCTGGTGGTGGTGGTGGTCGCTGGTGGTGGTGGCGGCGGCGGCGACTCTTGTTGCTGCTGGTACTGGGACTGAGACTGATGTGGAAATGGCCGATTTTGGATCGGTCGGGATCCCCCTGCACAAACACTCGATGGGATCTTCCAAAAATGGCGCTCAAACTACGATAGCGCCTTTTGTCGGAGGATCTATAAAAGATACATATTAATACATAGATACATTGCCTGGCCATAATTCCTGAGCCCTGCATCTTAGTATTGGGTTGGGCCCCTTTTGCCCTCAAAGCTGCATTTATTCGTCATGGCATTGATTCCACCAGATTCTACAACACTTACATCAAGAGTTAACCATTTGGTATGAATAAATTTCTCCAAATCAGCTAAGTTTGAAGGCGGTGTGGTCTCCTTGCGGATGAGCTGCTCAATAGCATCCCAGAGATTCTCAATTGGATTGAGATCTGGGCTTTGCGGTGGCCAATCCAAGTGTAAAAAACGTCCATCCTGTTCATCAAACCAGTCCTGCACAATGTTAGCTCTGTGAATCCTGGCATTATCGTCCTGGAAAATGCCATCGCCTTCTGGATTGAAGTTGTTCATTGTTGCCATAACATGTGTGTTCAACATGTTTTTCCGCCAAAAAGTGTTTTTCCGCCAAAAACATTGTTTTTCTGATTAAAAAACGTATTTTTCCGACAAAAAAAACGTGTTTTTCCGACAAAAAAAATCATTTTTGCTACAAAAAAAAATTAAATTTCTGACGAAAAAAATCATTTTTCCGACGAAAAAAAATAAAATTTATAACGAAAAAAAATAATTTTTCTGACGAAAAAAAAATGAAATTTCCGACGAAAAAAAATGACATTTCCGACGAAAAAAAATCATTTTTCCGACGAAAAAAAAATGAAATTTCTGACGAAAAAAAAATGAAATTTCCGCCAAAAAAAACATTTTTCTGAAGAAAAAAATGAAATATCCGACGAAAAAAATGAAATTTCCGACAAAAAAAATCATTTTTCCTACGAAAAAAAATGAAATTTCCGACGAAAAAAAAAGGAAATTTCCGACGAAAAAAATACATTTTTATGATGAAAAAAATGAAATTTCCGACAAAAAAAAAATCATTTTTCCGTCCAAAAAAAATGAAATTTCTGACGAAAAAAAATCATTTTTCTGACGAAACAACAAATGAAATTTCCGAAAAAAAAATTAAATTTCCGTCGAAAAAAAATGAAATTTCCGACAAAAAATCATTTTTTCGCCGAAAAAAAATGAAATTTCCGACGAAAAAAAAATGAAATTTCCGCCAAAAAAAAACATTTTTCTGAAGAAAAAAATGAAATTTTCGAGGAAAAAAAATGAAATTTAAGACGAAAAAAAATAAACTTTCCAACGAAAAAAAATTAAATTTCCGATGAAAAAAAATCATTTTTCAGACAAAAAAAATGAAATTTTCGACGAAAAAAATCATTTTTCCGAAGAAAAAAAATTAAATTTCCAACGAAAAAAAATCTCTTTCCGACAAAAAAAAATTAAATTTCCGACGAAAAAAAAAATTTCCGACGAAAAAAAAATGAAATTTCCGAGGAAAAAATTGAAATTTCCGACGAAAAAATAATGAAATTTACGACAAAAAAAATCATTTTTCCGAAGAAAAAAAATGAAATTTCCAACGAAAAAAAAATATTTTTCCGACGAAAAAAAAATAAAATTTCCAACGAAAAAAAAAGAAATTTCGGACGAAAAAAAAATGAAATTTTCTCCAAAAAAAATCATTTTTCAGACAAAAAAAATGAAATTTTCCGACGAAAAATCATTTTTCCGACGAAAAAAAAATGAAATTTCCGTCGAAAAAAAAATGAAATTTCCGACAAAAAAAAATCATTTTTCTGACGAAACAACAAATGAAATTACCGCAACAAAACAAATTAAATTTCCGTCGAAAAAAAAATGAAATTTCTGACGAAAAAAAAATGAAATTTCCGTCGAAAAAAAATAATTTTTCCGACAAAAAAAAAATATATTTCCGACAAAAAAAAATCATTTTTCCGACAAAAAAAATTAAATTTCCGACGAAATAAAATCATTTTTCCGACAAAAAAAAATCATTTTTCCGCCGAAAAAAAAATGAAACTTCCGACGAAAAAAATTTTTTCTGACGAAACAAAAATAACATTTCCAACAAAAAAAATGAAATTTCCGACAAAAAAAATCATTTTTCCGAAGAAAAAAAATTAAATTTCCGACAAAAAAAAAATCATTTTTCTGACAAAAAAAATTAAATTTCCAACGAAAAAAAATCATTTTTCCGACGAAAAAAAAATAAAATTTCAGACGAAAAAAAATGAAATTTCCGACGAAAAAATCATTTTTCCGACGGAAAAAAAATTAGAATTTGCGCCAAAAAAAACATTTTTTTGAAGAAAAAAAATTAAATTTCCGACGAAAAATAATTTTTCCGACGAAAAAAAAATAAAATTTCGGACGAAAAAAAATGAATTTTCGGACGAAAAAAAATCATTTTTCCGACGAAAAAAAAATAAAATTTCGGACGAAAAAAAATGAATTTTCGGACGAAAAAAAATCATTTTTCCAACAAAAAAAATTAAATTTCCGACGAAAAAAAAAAAAAATTTTCAACGAAAAAAAATGAAATTTCCGACAAAAAAATCATTTTTCCGATCAAAAAAAAATGAAATTTTCGCCAAGAAAAACATTTTTCTGAAGAAAAAAAATGAAATTTCCGACAAAAAAATTTTTGCGACGAAAAAAAAATGAATTTTCAGTCGAAAAAATCATTTTTCATACAAAAAAAATGAAATTTTCCAAAGAAAAAAAATTATTTTTCCGACGAAAAAAAAATTAAATTTCCGACGAAAAAAAATTTTTCCGACGAAAAAAAAAGGTAAATTTCCGACGAAAAAAAAATGAAATTTCTGACAAAAAAAATCATTTTTCCGAAGAAAAAAAATGAAATTTCCGACAAAAAACAATCATTTTTCTGACAAAAAAATTAAATTTCTGACGAAAAAAAAATGAAATTTCCGAGGAAAAAAAATCATTTTTCCGACGGAAAAAAAATTAAAATTTGCGCCAAAAAAAACATTTTTCTGAAGAAAAAAAATGAAATTTTCGACGAAAAATAATGAAATTTCCGACAAAAAAAATCATTTTTCCGACAAAAAAAATTTAAATTTCCGACGAAAAAAAAAAAATATTCTGACGAAAAAAAATCATTTTTTCGACAAAAAAAATGAAATTTCCGACGAAAAAAAAATGAAATTTCCGACAAAAAAAATCATTTTTCCGACGAAAAAAAAATAATTTTTCCGACGATAAAAAAATGAAATTTCCGACAAAAAAAATCATTTTTCCGCCGAAAAAAAAATGAAATTTCCGACGAAATAAAATGAAATTTCCAAAGAAAAAAAATCATTTTTCCGACGAAAAAAAATCA